>JTDE01003374.1:43857-70235 GCA_014338405.1 Paragonimus skrjabini miyazakii | reverse complement strand
ACGTGCCCTATAAATAACTTGTACTTGTCGCCCTACCCCGCACACGTTTTGTAGCGGAACAAAGCTTCCTATTTTGAACGCGTCTTTTGGCTTGCCCTGGGAGTGATTACGAGAACAGTCGCGGTACTATTCGGGACCGAGATTTTCGTGTGAATTATTACCGGGACGAGAATCCGATTTCATCGAGCGTACCACTATACCGAGATCGAACCAGTGTACCGTTTAGGAGGGTTTACAACAGATTGTAGGTTACGAGTATCAGGCAGATGATGCCTGAAGCTGGATCCTCGTAATCAAAGCGCGGGAAGCTGTTGCCGACTAGCGCAAAAACCGGACTATCAGGCTATTAACCATCACGTCCTCTGAAATGAAATGAACTGTCATGACAGACCTTGAAAGCATAAATAACATTGGCGGTGGATTATAACCAAAGCTTTGACGACGTTCTAGCCCGCTCTGTTGGACCTATACTCTGAGACGGTGATCTCAGTGTTCTATCAAGAGCCATACTGAATATCGAACTACGTAGGTGGTAGATTGTTGTGAGGATCGAAGGGTTTAAAATCAGGTCACCTGTAATCCGGCGGAACTCTGATGAATACAAATTCAAGGCTGATAGTCTAAATGCATAGAACTGAGCCTAGCTTGAAAGTCTCAAACGACCCTGATAGTGCGCACCACCAACGATACGCGTCGTTACACTGACAGGACGCATTTTGTCCTTTTAAGAATAGAATACACCTCGAGCGACGTAGCTGGATCGCAGTTCGATCATCGAGGTGCAGACCGATTGAACTGTCGTACAGTATCTTAAAGTAATGAAGATCAAACTGACCAATAACTCGCTTGAACAGTTTTAATGTGTTGCTGCGGAGCGTAGGTTTTCACATTTTGAAGACAAAAAAACGAGTTTGGGTAGCCGAACCAATTTTTTACTCCCCCATCAAACTGGGTTATCAGGATATGACGTTCGACCCTGCCAGGGGAGTACTCGCCCTGTCTAAAGTGCGAGAACATAAAGAAACTAACTCACTTTCCAGTGTGACACTTGCGACAGGTGGTTACATCGTACTTCTGCACTGATCGCCGCTGAACTATACAACTATCTCCCGAAGAGTCACTCCGACCGGGTGAAATTCTATCGTCTGAAGTGTTGTCTTGTGGGTGTCAGATTGAGTCCTAAAGAGTCACTGTTTGAAAATGAGACGAACGATATATGTCATCTGTTGCCTCCGAAGCTATGCAGCACACCGTTAAGGTTGATCCCTGAATTACTGCCGCGAGAAGTGCCCTGTCTGTTAATAGACCGACATTCGCCGATGTGGTTGTGGGAGCCTCAGATGACCCGTCTACACGGGGTAAGAAGAAACCCTAAGTTAGACTCCAAAAGAAAAGGAAATCAACGTTGACTGCGCCCACCACCAGACCCGAAGCCATGGATGTTAACCATGCCATGTAGAGCCCCCCACAGACGTTCACTGGGAGAAAGCTCGGTCAAGGTCTGGGGAAATACATCTACCACGGGACCAATAAGTGTTAGTATTCAGCCTTTGCAATGTTGCCACTCAGACGCCTCAGTCACGGCTAGATCACGATATTGCGACCTTTCGTAACTGACTAATTAAACTGCTCACAATTGAAGAAAAAGATCTAGCTGCAACAGTTACTGTTCGAGCAGCGTTCCGCCTTGGCAGGAAAGCGGAGAATTTAAAGGCACCAGGGAAACCACTCAGTGTTGTCCTTGGAGCTGCATCACAGGCTCGTATGCTTCTGCAGCGGTCGTCAAAAGCATTTTGCGCGAACTTCTGCATGTCGCGGGACTTGGACCCAGAGGACCGTGAAGGCCTGATGGTGATCTTAAAGGAGCTGCATGACAGAAGAGTGTGACCTGTCCATCCGGGATTTTCAGGTCAAATGAAGGAGGCCTCAGATCCGTTGGAGACCCCTTATGTTCCCCTTAAGTAAGGGGAAGTAGCGGATGTCTCGCCAACATCTTCCACCCCTCTTCTTCTCCGAGGTAACGAAGCGAGCTCATTCTGGGTGAGAGTGGTATGGTCAAACGTCCGAAGTTCCCTTGGCAAGTTGGATGAGGTAGATGAATGGGTTCACACTCGTAACCCCACAGTCCTGGCTTTTGTAGAGACGTGGTTGTCAGAGGAATTGTTGAACGCTGAAGTCTCCCTTTCAGGATACATCCTCTTTCGCTTGAACCGCTCCAGTCTTAGTGGATGGCAGGCAGAGAGCGCGATGTTTCTTATCCGCGATAATAACCCAAACTGTTCTAATGCTAGCTAGAGCCGACTGACAGTAATTAAGGAGGACTATGATGCAAAATAAAGAGTACAGCGCAGCCCTACCATGTTAAGTGTCATATATCGCTCTAAGGGAGTGTTTCCAGTTCAATTGTTAGATGATCTAAAGATCTCTGAAGCGACCAACCACTGCCTAACCATAAGAGAATAAAATGCACCTAATTTCATTTACAGAACACAAACCTGCATCAATAATTCGGATCGTTCTTCTGAGTGTTTCGACTGGTCGTCGACGAAGAGTTCATGCCAACATATGGTGATTGTAGCATGCAAGCCGGCTGTTTCACTTCGGGTTGTCCGTTACACTTTCGGACCAACTTTGGGGCTATGTGGAGACACCAGGGGACAAGGTTCTTCCGTAGCAGGGGGTTCCAGTAACAATGCTGTAAAAGGAAACAACAAGAACAAGCATGAGCCAAAGGCCCAGTAAGCCATGCACACGACTTACACAAACAATAACTAAAACGGCGCCGACAACACAGCAGCACGCTCCGTCACCAATTCAACTAGTGCGCGCCTGCTGGTTTCGGTCGCACATTACATGATTCCCACACGTTTACTGGCTGGATGCCGCTCCAAGTTGGATCGGTTGTTCTCCACACTAGAGTCCGACATCAATCGCGTAAATATTTTGCCTCCAGTAGGAAGGAGCGACCATGTGTTATTGGACATGATGTGAACTAGAGGCGAATCTTGAGCAACATTCACTTGAGTTCGACGGAATATCCAGAGAACCCCATATTAAAAAGTGGGGGAGACCGCGAGCACTTTCGAGTGAGGCAGTGGCGCTACCATGGTTAATGCGCACTGGCGCAAAATAAGAAGTAATCTGCTGGCCCTCGTGGAATGGTTTGTGCCGGTAACTCGAAGTCGTCCTCATGCTAAGGGGCCTCCTTGGTTTTATGTTGAACTGTGTGCCATCCTCGGGCGCAGACACTGACGGAAAATGAGCTACGGGGCTGGTCACAGTTCCTATGACGCGTACCGAAGAGTACGAAGTGAAGGTAATACCATGAAGCTGAAAATGTGCCAGCAATTTGAAGAAAGGCTGGCCGTGGAGTCGGCTGCGGAACAAAAAAAGTCCTGGGCGTATATCCGACGGCGCACGAGAACCAGGGCGAAAGTCCCGGCACTGAAAAATCAGCATAAAGATTAAGACATTGGAGACAGACAAAACCCAGCTAATGACTCGGTACTGTGTTTCGGTCTATTCCCAGGGTAATACTTAAGCTAACCTGTTTGATTTTGCTAAGCCATGTCTTGTCGAAATAACGTTCACCGTTGCAGAAGTGAAACACGGGTTCAGGCTGATTGGCGTCAACATATCTCCCGACCCTGACAACATCCACCCTTTCTTGCTGCGTGAAATGACAGTAGATTTATCCGCGCCCTTGATGGATTTATTCCAACAGTCCCTGGAGTAGGACATACTGCCAAAGGAGTGGAAACAAGCGGTGACTAGGCCCATGCACAAAAATAGAAAACAGTCGGAGGCTGTCAACTATAGACTGATAAGTTTCACTTGTGTGCTTGGTAAAGTAATGGGGCTTCTAGCGGCTCGTTGTCTACGGGAGCAATTGAACCATCCCTTGCTTCTTAGTAAGAGATATCACGGGTTTCGGAGAGGAATATCCTGTTTGCCAGAAAGCGATGAGTGGACGCGAGAACTGAAGAGAAGACTATGGACGTTGTGTTTCTTGATTTCAGCAAGACTTTTGACAGGAGTCAACGTAGTCATTTGCTCACCAAGTTAAAAACGCACTCTGTCAGCTCTCTTATAGTAGACTGGATGGTAGACTTCTTCTATGACAGATCATTCGCCGTCTGCACTAATCAAGGCTTATCGGATTGGCTGCCTGCTCCTAATGGTGTTCCAGAGGGATCAATTCCCGGGCCCTTATTATTTTTTATTTCCATCATTGACTCACTGGGCCAATTAGTCACCTGCCCCAGTCTCCGCTGATAGCATAAAGGACAATGAAATATTGCAACTGGATTTCGACACGTTGTCGAGGTAAACAGTTCAATGGGGCCTGCCTCTAAATCCACAGAAATGCTCCTTCGTGCAGCTGAAAAGTTTCAGGGGTATCATAGCATATCGTGTCGGCAAGCACTTGTTGATACTTCGGCAGCGAACAAGATCTCCGGATTGTTGTGTCTGATACCTTCAAAACGCGGGTCTGTGTTAAAGCTAGGAGTCTACTCGAGGCAATCGGTCGATCTTTTGCTAAGGTGTCCAGAGAGGTTTTTTATTTACCTTTCTCGTCTCGTTCGTCTGAGGCTGGAGCACGGCTAGACAGCAGTATTCCTGTGTACATAGAGAAGTGTCTCAACTTGAAAGAGTGTAGGGAGCAGCCACGCCATAGTTGGGGGTGGGTGAGGGGCTCTGCTATCACCAACGGCTAGAGCATCTGAACATGTATCTTCAAAACTACTGGCGACTTCCCAGCACTCATTGTGGTAAGCCGAATTTCACGAGGTGACATGAAGGAGGAGCCCGTGGCAGACTTCCACCTCTGAAATAAGAGCAAATTCCGTTGTCATCCTTTCAAACAGCGGCCAGGACGACTTCGCTCTGTATTTCGTGCGTCTCGACGGGCCATTGATAGCTGGACTGTGCTACCGGCGTAGATGGTGCTGACACACAATGACGTGGCCTTCAAGCGACTGTTAAATGCGCACATGATAGCGCGCTGGAAGATGGATGATACGTAACGCGCTGCTTACTCTGGTGTCGAGATGCTCAGTGAAGAGGCTGGTGCAGTCGGTGACTCCAGCCTTCTACCAATGAACAATGGTAATCCCATGTGCCTTATTATTGGATAAGCTCGAAAGAGTATGGGAGACCAATGTGCCTAAATGTTCTGTCTCACATGTAATCTATCAGTTCACTTGCAGTTGAAATAACGTCTGTATCGGCAGGACAGATGGATGCCTACGACAAATAACGGATGAGTATAGGCCTATGTGGTTGGTGCGCGCGATGACAACAGGTGAAAGCAACAGAGCGAGTTGACCGAAAGCCGTCCTCGCCCATCGCAAGGCACATCGTAGGAGCAGGCCACGCTGTTGATGCCGCCAACGCGTTTTACGTACTGTACTGTACTGTTACATAATAGAAATACCAAATTGCATGCTTTCTCCGAGGTAATGTTAATCAGTACTTGCCGTGCGGCCTTGTGTGTATATAAACTGTTGACTCATGTAGTTTGTCTGCTCTGGAACTGATAACAGGCCTTGTTTCATGTAAACCTTATTGTTGACCGTTTTTATCGTTGTTGTTATCCGCATATTCCATATATTCCAATATTTTACGTTCGTGACTGAAGGGAGTAAACGAAATGTTAGCAACTCGGTATACATGTCTCCTATCGTTATTGATGAGTTACATCAAGGAATGTTCTTTATGTGAGGGTCCTTTCTGTAGCCCTGTGCTTCCTTACACGGAATATACCAGTACCTTAATCGCATTTTCCGCCCTATTCCACTGGGATCGTGCTTCATTACCTAAGCTTCTCTGCGCAGTCCGTGTTGCGATATATGATCCTATGAGATTTGTTTTTTCTATGAGGCGAGTGGTTCCAAATTAACTCAGAAGCCCCTGATTACGGAATTATTGACTGGAGTTGACAGAACATATCTGCTTTTGTCTTTTCAGTATGATCGGTTAAACCGAACTCTGCTCGCGCGAGGTTACGGTCGAGATTTTAGTATATGTATTCGGTCACACTTACTGTAAGGTTACTGTCTAATCTCACGAACATGAGGGTCAGAGAGCAAATTCCGATTCGAAGAAAGATGTGCATTACTGAAGAACTATCAGAGGGGCGAAACTCGACTCTAATGCTTTCCTTCAAAGTCGGCTGGCCGAAAGCTTACTTGAATGCGATGTCTGCAATCCATTACTGACGATGTTCAGTCTGAACTAATTCAATACTCCGAACTGCATTCACTAATTCTATGAGTATAACTGCTTTCCAGATGGCTGTTTCCCTTCGGCTTCTCGGACATGGTTGTACCTGAAAGTGTTGCAGGCCTAGTCGGCATAACTCTGAATCAGCGCAACACTAAACCTTGACCACTACGTCAGGGTTGCGGAAGTTACCAAGCTGTGAGATGTATCTGTCGCCTGGATCGCAGACACCCTTCTTCGTAATCCCATGTTGTTATCGTCACTGGACAAAGTGTAAAGAGCATGAAAACACAAGAAGATTATCGCTTTTCCAAACATGGTTTAAGTGGGTGTCGCCGGGTATGGCCATGTGTGAGGTGATTCATCTCATTCGTACATGATGGGCTTGTCACGCCTGTTCGGCTGGACGTCGAGAGCAGTCTTGGCGATCGATCGTTTGTATTCTTAATCGGCCTTTGATTTGCCAACTAACGAAGAGATTTTTAGGCTCCATTTGTGTCTAATATTTGTGTTATTGCTTCCTTGTTCTTTCATACAGAGTTGCTTTTATATGGATCTTCATCTTTTTAGCTTGTAACTTGAAAAAATGTAGTTTACCATCCCGGATTTCTGCTTTCTCATCTGCGTGCATGCTTAAGCACCCTGAAATGATTGTGGCTGAATGGCTGCATCTGACGTTCTCGGGCTCCCAAACTGGTGAGTTCAGAACCAACCATTTTACTGCACGCCTCGGTGTGGGTTCTTTTTTGACTTCTCTGTTTGCCCTAAATATGGCTATCATGCTTTCATGGTGACAATTTTTTGCCCGTCTGTTTTCTTTCCATAATGCCGTTCATATTGACAATTCATCTCCTAGTGGTTGTTTTCCGTCTATTCTGGAGGTTTTCATTAAAGTTGTGTTACTATCAAACTCCATGTGTGTGACTATTCTTCGTCATTTCGATTTCTGCATCTGAATGGGGATATCTCCAACTCCCAGGCTTAAAGCTGATTATTGGCTGGCGCAAACGAAATATGGCGTTTAGTGTGAACTCAACGGCGCTCGAAAACTAAGTAATTCATATACATAGTTTACATGCTGACCGCAATGAACCGGACCACCCTTTGCATACACCATTCTATTGGTTATTTTTGTGTCCCTGGGGTAAGGTAATGTAGAGCCCGTGTGTTTATCTTTTGTTTGAATAATTGAATCCCGGAAATTTATCCGAGGGCTTGGTTTCGTCAATGTTGTGGGAATTCTCTATAGTCATCATCACAGACAGCAATGCCTCAGTGGTTCACACTGATGCTTAACTACCACACAACCACGAAGAAGAAAAAATACTGACCTTGTATAGAAAGAGAGAGGAAGAAAAAGAAGAAAGAGGGGAACGGGAAGGGACCTAACTACTAAAAATAGCCAAGTATATATTCAAACATTCAACATCAAGGTGCCTACGCCTTGCAAATACATAACCAAGCTGTAAGTAAAAGTAAGGCGTCATCAGCAAAGCAGCTTCCTCACTACAGGTTGAAGGTCGAAAGCCGTTATAGCTGCTGAATTCTACTGGTTACTTTATTTCGCTTTAATGTACAGCATTTAACCTCTTCAAAAGTTTTGCGCACTTTTGATCAGAGCTTATCTTCTGCGTGTATAGTCTCTCAACACAAGGTTTTATCGCTTGACACCTACGCGAATTTATTACCATTGTTAGGCAAACATTCTGAATACCTCTTTACTTATGTCAAGCTGATTTTCAGACTTTTCCACTGGCAGTTAACCTACTGATTATGACAAGGATTCGGTCACGAAATGTGTGGTACTCTGAACAAACCACTTGTTTCGCTTGATTTTCTGCTCGTTGTGGCTCTTTGCCAGTTGACCTGAATTAGAATAATGTGGACACCTAATGGAGTGTTAATGAATGAATGACGTTGTGCCATTGTTTACAATCCCCGTTGTTTGCAAGACCGAGGTTGATCACACAGTTTTTAACATTGGAATTTTATTAATTGAATTTAGTTCCTCATTCCTTTGGTCTCTGAATTACGATTCTCGTAGGTCTACGGCAGTCAAGTGTTAGTCTCAACCACTAGCATGTTACTGTCAACGACGACGTTTACATCTTGAGGTAGACATGTTTTCTTCCTCAACAGTTTAATAGGGTTGTTAACACAAAACGCACGTGCACAAAGACATGTGCGACTCGATTCTTTTAGAACAGTCGAAAGAAAACGGCGCATTGAATAATGGACGCAAATCGTATAGGTTCAACATTGTTCGCTCCTAGTCCGGAACCAACGGCAATATCCAAAGAAGTAAAATGAGAAGGTTAGTTTTGTTACTGAACACTGGGTGGTATTAGGAAAACGGCACTTACGCAAGGTATGTGTGACTTTCGAGCACCTTAAACAACAACCCGTGTGATACAAGCGCTACACACTAACTATAGGTATTTAATTGTTTTATCTATGCGACCGACGAGGCTAAGCGAAGGGTTCATTTCTCGTTATATTTCTCCCCTTACCTTGCTTGTTAACTGGACAAAAGATATTCAGTGCTTCAAAGCTGAATTTCAAAAAATAGGTATGGATACCATCTGTAGATTACGAGCATCGGTTGCGTACAGCGTCCCCAACACTCAGGTGTCATAACTTCGTGGCCTCTAAGTTGGTCAAGACCCTGTCTGCTTTTATGATTGCAAATGAAATCTTTCGAAATTCCTTATTTTTAATTGTTGTATGTGTTTCATCTCCTATTTTGGGCTTTTCTTCTACTAAGGCAATTGTCTTAACTTCCCTGTTTGCTGTTTTCCGACATGCACTAAAGGTGTAATGGATGTTACAATAATTAACATCACAAACTGTTACCCCCAACTATTTTATCTGGTTTCGTGAGAGTGTTGCAGGCGATGCAACTTAAGGGCAATTTTTGTTACTTATGGCTAAAGTCATCGGTAAATTCAAGAAACCATATATTCACTAGAAGTCTTGTTTTATGTCTACATGCGTATGTATTTGGTTATTCTTATCCGTCGTTTCCATTCACACAATGTGTATGCGATTTATGTTCGCAAATTAGGGAATGTCTTACAGGGTGAGGGACGGACCACAGTCTACATTCTTATACCCCCACCATTATGTAGTGCATTCAGTCGCTTATAATCAGTTTTGCTAATCATATGCGCCTCGTGATCAACGCGAATTACCGAAGGCAATTGTTGAAAAAGTTGACTTATCCTGTGGTAATAAATATTTCTGCATAGACATCGCAGCTGATCGCCTAACAAGGACTTACTCGTTTTTTTGTCGGTGAACTACGAGGGGTTACTTTCACCTCTGTTCTGTGAATTGTACGAGGTGCAGCATAAAAAACTAAAACCTATGGTTGAGCGTTCCTTTCACAACGCAGCTATTTTGTATCCTAGCCATGAAAAAATGTTTTTTTAGTATGCTACTTATATAGCATAAGTAACATGAACATTAGATCAGTTTTTCTTTGTCGAGTGTGGGAACGGACGTATGATTTCTTAGCTGATGATTGAAGGACAACCGATTTCAATTTGACCCAAATGACCCCTTTTCTCTACATATTCTAGAGTCATCCTATACATACCATTCAGAATATCGCAACTTTGGATGGGATGTGTCGTTCCCACTTTAGCAACAAGTTACGCCGTTGTCAACCCCTATGGTTGCTTCCATCCCTGTGTTCATGCCAACGTTTTCAGTGCAACTTCGTTGTACTACCCACAGTGCAGTAGTCAAGCTGTTCCACGCTATTAACACTGGGCTACCAATTAAATTGTCTCCAACAACGCCTCATGTGTTAAGTAGTGCTAAACTCAAGTGAGCGCGCAGGCCGCGATGGGGTTTAACCTGACATAATATCAGGAGTTGAATTATTCGTGCATGCATCTATAGCCCATCCATCCGTCTCATTTAACGCCCGCGACAAACAAGTATTCAGCACATTCATTTATCCAAACGACCTCTTCTAAACGGAGTCATTGTCCGCTGATAATAGTTTGGAATCAACCGATCACTTCCGTCCGCTATTGGCTGTCGTCGTTAAACTGTCACTTCACTTAAGACGACTGACGTTATCAGTTTTTGTCTTCTGAGTTAATTGACTTCCCGCATTTCCCTGCGATGTTAGGAAGAGACCGTTTTGAAAAATCTGGATATCGACTAATTTCATAAACCGCATATCCGTACGTGGCATGTGCATCACTAACTGGGCTACGAAACCCCACCGGGAACTCAACAATCTCACACGGGCGTAGTTGTTCTTACTTCCCACTGTGTCATGTAGAATCCACCAAATGATCCAAGGGATAAAGCACTTTACACTGGAATTCACCAATGTTACTCACGAACATTGTGAAATCGATTGTCGAGATTTTTTAGTTTTGAATATTCCCTTAGTTTACCATACAGCTTCCGTGGTCAATCACATCAATGTAAACACCCTGCAATTTTGTGTCCACTCCACTGTCCTCGCCGTTGCGACTCATCTTCAGCCGCATAAGTCGACTGCTTAATGGAATAAAATACTGCTTGCTACGATCCCGAACGATGATTCTTCTTGTAGGCTAATTTTGTCTGTTCATCGACTTTTGAAATTGTCATATATCATCTCTGATTATAGTTGACGAGAATGCGACACTTTTGGACGCAGTGTATGGGCCATTCATTCCATTACCAATGAAGGTTACATCACGATTTTAATTGCTATTGCTCGTTACACTTTGTCTGGTCACCAGTTTTTTCTTGTTATGATTATCGGGTTATTTTGTAGACAGTGAATCAAAGAACTTTTACATTGACGACTGCTGTGGAATATGCAGGTTTGTCCTAAAAATGAGACGTCAAGCGTAATCGATGATAATAACTGTTTTGGTAGCTGTTTTTTAATTTAAAAAAATAGTGCAGGTTTTTTTTGTACTTTGTTTGTGGATTGTTGAACTTCCGAACCTACTCTAATCACAAAGGTCATTTCACTCTAATGACTCAACAATAAATGGTTTACTAGCACGGTTGTCACATTGTTACATTTTTATTGTTCAGAATGGGGTTGCTCAGGTAGTGATTACGAAATAACATGCTTACGGGTGTAAAATGGGGGAAATATTTTATTCAAAACAGAGAGAAGACATATCGCGAGATGTTAACATTTCGATTTACTCTCATCGGTCGCCAACTTAAAACCAGCCAATTTTACACAAACTGCGCATAGCAACAACAATTGAGCGAACCAACCACAAATTATTTTAGAAGTATTATGATTTGTAAAATCGTGTTATGTTTGAGCATTTTTGAAGCCACTAGTGTGATAGCCTCAACCCGGCAAGTATCAACACAGTGTGTTTCAAACAGTCCTATTCCCACTACTCCTCTGTCGAGTTAGCATTTGACCGTTCCGATCCACTTGTGTGATAGTTGTACCAGTAATTATTGCCCCTGCCGAAGTAGCTGTAATTTGACACAGTACACAGTCACATATTTCGTCGACTGCATGGCAGGTGCTTGAATGTAGAACCGTTGTCGAAAGCTCCAGTATTTTATAAGTGTTACCTTCTAAGTAGCACTTAGGGAGACCACGTTCTCCCATAATATCTCTAAAACTTGGTCGTTGCATTAAGGACTATCGTCTTTGGACCCTTTTAAGCCGCTAGTACAACTGTTGCAAGGTGCAGGCACCTCGATGTTGAATGCCTGAATGTAGACGTGGCTATTTTTTTAGTAGTTAGGTCCCATCCCCTTTTTTTCTTCTCTCATCGTATACAAGGTTAGCCTTTTTTTCTCTTGTGGTTGTGTGATAGTTAAGCATCAATGTGAACCACTGATATATTTCTATCTACGATGATGATGCAACGAAACTGGTGTTTTATTTATCGTTGTATTCCTAATGTTCCTGTATTGGTCTTGGTGACTTCTCCCTTTCTGATCGACATATGGCATTAAAGTTGTCTGTTAACAAGCGGAAGTAGAACATGACAGCCGAAATCGTAAATTCGTCTCACAGAAGACTTGCAACTATACCGTTTGTTTTCGACTCTATTTTTGGCCAACTATTGAGCGTATATAGTACTCATTAAAGTCTTCATAAAAAACCGTTCGCATTATGAATTTGTTACGTGCTTGATTTCAAACAGGCAGCATGTCGTAGAATACTTTTTAAGAAAAAGTAACCGCCACGTCATATCAAAGTGTGGGCATTACGGGCCGAATGTGCCACTGTATTCCTATGTTTTTCGTGAAAAGGCTGTAATGTTTGAATTGTTAGTGGACTTTGGTTTGTGTCGTTCCGTGCTATTCTGTGGCATTTAATTGTTTAGGACGATTATTTAGGTATCTGCATAAAATTTGAGACGACCGAGAGCTGCAAGGACAGAATGACCTTGAACTTATTCTTTGTGAAATTGCAGAAACAATACCACATCTTTGGACTGGCAGGTTGTCAAAGTGACAGTAACAAATATTATCTTCTGTAGCTGATGTACCAGTTTAGCCTTTGCTTGAAGACGTTGGAAAAAGTGGTGTATGCTGTCTTCCGACTAAGTTATCCGTGACATAAAGCTGTTGCTGTGTGGTGGAACTGCAAGTCTTACGAATGCCGCTTTCCCCTCACTTGCAATCCGATCGTTTGTTTGCTAAGTGTAGGCATATTGTTTCTTTTTGAGTTTAGATCTAAATGTGCTACAAGTGCAACCCCTGCTTCCTATATTCTATCGCTTAACTAAGTGTTTCCTTTTGTTTTATGGCTGTATACTCTAAGACATCAAAATCGGTCGGCGATATGTGATCATAGATTGGAACGATCAGTGGCGAGACTGTGTGTTAATCATGTAATACCCGTTTCAGTTTACTTATCCTACTTTGCCCTCACGATTACCAAAAACGCTCCTTTTGTTTATTACGTTTTTAAACCCCGTGTCAGCTCCCAACAGGTTGTGATCAGGAGTCTAAATAAAGAATAGCACCAATGGCAAATTGCAGTTTGTTTTTGAAAATATAATGTGAAACCCTAACCGTTCATTTTGGCTGAGTGGAACCTGTGCGCACTTTGCCATGGATACATGGCAATCGTGCTAACGTCTATTTCCAGGCTGCCTGTTCTACCAAATGCTATTTCAAATGTTTCTTTTTTAGTTTGATTTGCCGTGTAATGAATAAGTCTTACAACTCTCCGACGGATTCTTGCCTGCTCGTTTGGGGGTCGACTTTTTCGGCATACTTTGTTCTGGCTGTTCACTTTTATGAACAAACTTATTGACTGTTCAGATATGAAAACGTATATTTTAACCTAGTTAAGCAGTTTGTAATTACTTGTCAGATTACTATTGCTGTGTAAATCTCGACCGTGCAAATGTTTAGCAACCCGATAAATATAAGCGTTTCGTTCCGCAAGCACATCTAACATGTCAACTAATCACTCAAACACGCTTTCTTAAAGCCAGTCGTGACGTGTATCACAGTGTCAACCACACAACTCCATCCCGAGTCTTGGTATTCGTGCAATGGCGCGTTTGCTTGGCCTTACACTAGCCAATCGATTCCGCTGGTTAGTCGACGCGCTCTAAGCCGTGGTGTGTCTAGCCGGCGAACTTGCCAATCTGAATTAATAGCAGCGCGACCCGTGCCACCAATGACCTTGGTTTTAGAAAATGGCCTTGAGGCTTGGAGATGATGGCACTAGTCGACCAATCACATTAGTCTATCGACCGTTTACCGATCGGGGCTTGTTTCGTCCGCTCCAAGCTTATTTACATCTTTCTGCAAGCCTATCCGGCCGCGCGCGCTTAAACTTCTACAATTTGTGAGCTCCCTGTGGATTAATTTGCAACAGAATAGTAGCATGCAAGCATTTCTAATGCACGCACCTTCTGCAACATGAAAAAGACTAGATTTTTGTGGGTTCGTGATTTACCAAATAAGTGCAGAGACAATGAGCTTCGCGATGTATTCGGGCGGTATGTCCTCATGCTTGTATAATTTTCGTCGTTTTCATTTGTATTTTAGACACGGGAATATCCAAAACGTGAGACTATTCAAGGATGGCCACTCACGGCAGGCAATTATCGCGTTCGTGGACGTTAAGTCTGCAATGCAAGCTGTTAACGCTTGTAACAACTTTCATGGCTCTACGTTGAAAGTGGAATATTGTGATTCTCTTGACGCACTCGGAATTAATTTTGGACTTCTTGAGCATCCATCCAAACTTCCTAATGATTGGTGAGTCTCCATACTTATTCATCCCGTGTTTTATGCCTCTTGGGTGTCACTGCTTAGTTTTGTGAGTCTCCAGCCTCCTCACTTCATGCTACTTAATATATCTACATTTGCTTCATTATACAGTTACATTGTTGCTGGAAACGCATCTGGAACTATGCTCAACTAGGTAAAATCTTTCATTTTGTTGGCAACTCTGCTAGGAACCCAAGGCATACTGGGTAATAGCCCCTGTTTTATTTGATGCAATCACCCACCGTAACTTGTTACTGTCCCTTCAATCTTAACCTCTGTCGTTCGTACTAGTAAAATATATACACATTCTTCATGTACGTCACACTTGTGACGCTTAACACTTTCCTGTAGAAAGCTATCTTCCGTCGCACCCGGCACTCCTCGTGAATATGTTGATGGTTTTGGAGTGCTTTTTTGATTAAAAACTTATAATCCTATTAGTCTGACTAATGATACATTCTAGGGTCCCACATTGTGATATTCTGTCAGTTCGGTTGCTCTTATAATTGGCATCTGCTTGTTTCAGAGAAGAGCAAGGATATTAATTGGTGGACTTGTGTGTGCACATTGTTCGTGATGGACAGCCAGTTGTGACAATCAACCGACAACATTAATCATTAATACATTGTTGCCCATGATTACCGTTAGCTGATGACTAACCTGTTCAACACTAAATTGAGTAAGCAATTAAATGAAATTGGCGACTCCAGCCGACAACCACCGACTTAATACTCACCTACTGTGCTACCTCTCCCGTGTAAGTGAATGTTTGAACTTCGCATTTTATGTGAATTGTCTGCAGTCAGGGCGCCCTAACAGGAATATTCGAAATCATTAGCATCTCAGCCTGCATCTGTTCGACTTGTAGTCGGCTGGGTACCACCAAACTATCTTTACTGGAACACTTAGAATGATTTCTTTCACGTCTCACCTGTCAAGTCGGATCTATCATTTTATCAGTCGGTTTTCGTAGACAAGTAGTAGTAACTGACCGTCTATTGCAAACTGCTAAGTCAGTAAACGAGAGTTCCTGAATGCAGCAGATTTCACTCCTGTTGCTGCCGTTTGAGTTCAACTCAAATCTATTTCGCCAAATAAAATTTCTGAAGAAGGCCACTCAAAGTGGTTGAAACGTCCAGTATTACAGCTTGCTCGCAACGCTATCATCATCGCCATTACGCGTACATTCTCGAAACTGGTCATTTCACACGGAACCATGTTCGATTGTGCATTCGGAGACGGATGTGCACGTCTCAGCAGTCAATAGCAAAGAAGGCATACTCTGATACGTTTGCTCCTACAGCCAACAGTTGTCTGCCTTGGGTCTTATTTGTTCTGCTGGAACCATACATTCTGATAAACAGGTTGGCATCAGTTGTGGTGATTCTCCTTCAACGATCCTTTTCACATAAGGCGGATTAGATTAAATTATCTCCCACCAGATGGATAGGTAAATTATTTTCTTTGCCTTGGAGGAAGCGCAGTGTCATAAATTAAGCAGTTTTCACTGAACTAGGGACTCGAAGAAACCGGAAGACCAACAGCAAATAGGGTGGCGATACAATCACGATGAAAGAACTCAAAAATAAAAATGCATCTGCTCACACCAATCTCCAGCTGGTGATGCTTACCTGTATCTCATGCAGTTGGCCTCTTTCGAACACGGACTCTATTGACTTACTAATAGCTCTTCAGTTTTCAAATTTACATTTTCAAGATCTATCCCGATCAGCGAAATCGCTCGAAAGCATTGAAATCATGCAGTAGGCAACCAACCTAGCGGTCGTACACATACGGTATTGCTCGCGCACTATTGCCATTAATTATTCAAGGCGCTCGGATTCGGACAGTTGACAAGCCTCTCACAGCTCTGTATTTGTGAATATATATATATATATATATATATATATATATAATAACGGATCCTAGTATGGATTTGAAACGTCACAATAAATCGTTCACTACTCAGTGTTTGTCCTTTTTAATACTTTATATATAATTTAACACGTAAAAAACCACAGGGAGTGACAAGCGTGCCACAATATAAAAAAAGTAGTGTGTAAGGTAAAGAAGGAACAAAGCTGTTTAGGAATACGGAAGGAAACGTTGATAAAAACATATCGTCTAGCTCCTTCGTTTTGTGCGATGAAGGATGTCTTATATATAAACCGCATAATGCAGCCCAATATTTTCACACATCATAACACGACGTTGTTCAGTCTGTGGATCCATACAAACAGTATCACTGCTGAAACACAATGACGTCAAGGTTTCCTTACGAAAAGTCAACTAAATTGTCCCGCGGCAGTTCTATGGCATGGCGCATGTTATGCTGTCAGAAATGGGTTCCGAAGCATCAGTATTCTCAACCTGTTCCACCCTGGTTACGGGTGTTATGAATAAAATACTTTCACTGGCTCTCTCGTATCTTTGACTTCAATTTATTTTCATGGCTGTTGGACGGTTAGGCATCAGTGTCAATCGTCCGTGCATTGGCGTCAATTATGTCTGTGTTATCTTGTATGCACAGTGCTGCTCCCCGAGTGACGCCCTCATGGGACAAAAACCAGTCGCTAGAGAATTGGACGCTGTGAGGAAAGGTTGCTACTTTTATCCATATTTCTAACGTGGTATATCGGAAGAGCAGTTGATACGCCAAAGTATTTTATTACTTTATTATATTGCTGCCACTAGTCTGTTGCCCGATGGCCCGTCTGTACGTACGCTACCATACCGTGCTGAAAGCCCATGGCCTTTAGTAGTAGGTCACTATTTTTCAATTCAGGTATGGACAGCTTATTTTTCAATTAAATTGTCTCTGTAATCGAGGTATCTCTATTTGTTTAGGCTTCCTCTACATTGGTATCATTTTCTGGACTTCTTCAGCAACCCCGATGCACGGGGCATTTCTTTCATCGTTCCTCAAAACGTATAGACCATGTCTTCAGTCTACATATTAGGTATTTCAGCTGTTTCATCGGCTAGTGGGCAAAATCTCATATTGTTCTACTCTTTGTACTCAATATGCTACGCATTTTTTCACGCGAAGTGATTATTTTGACGTCCCTTAGTTATTTTGACCCCTTTGATCAATGTATCGGATTTGCTGTGCTGTGAAAAGTTGCCAACACATACGATCGCCTATTTCACTGTACACACGTCAACGTAGAAATTGGATCTGGCCTTGACGACAGGCTAGTTTGACCTGACCTGACTTAATCGGGAACAAATCTGAAGTGATTTGGTTCAATCGAAACCGACCTCGCTATTACCCTTCAGGTTCGCGATTTAGTATTGCCACAGCCGCAATCTCAGACCGGTGGTCGATAGCTTAACGACACTTATGTTCGTATATCTTTCCCTTGTCAACTAACTTACTTGAGGAAGAACAGTGATTCGCCACTCGGATTGGGCTCTACCTCTAAGGTCTGAAGATACAAGGTTTGACGAGGCCTGGGCACGGCTAAACACGAGTTGAACGTAGACTTGCTTAACCCTCCGGTTGATGTGCACCCATTTGTAAGTTAACCACCGTTTTTGTTCAACTAAGGCCCCCAGCTGACCCGCATTAAGACTGCAACCTCCGGGCTCCACGAGACTAAAGCCAACATGAACAAACTAGAAATGGCAGCAAACCTGGCGGAAAATAGTACAGTAGTCGTCGCTGTAAGCGGGTTACACATTGGAAAGGTGATCGCTGTATAGGTCGTGGCAGTGACGTTTTAGTGAAATTTACATAAAATGTTCCCCCTCATCCTATCTCCTAAACCCTCTGCAAATATCTTAGACAACTGAGACACCATTCTTCCGGTCCAACCAAGGACCACAGTTGTGATCACATTTTGGTCCCTTTCGACAACATGTTTCATCACAAGTTTATCCGTTAACATCTGGAGGCAATTGATCTGATCATTTTACAGATTGTCTAGGTTGTACAACGTTGTTGCCGCTATTATCTCCTGGATTTTCACCCATGGATGTCAGTTCTGTTCGTTTGTAACACTTCAAACCACAGATCGGTGGTATCACTCGCCAAACACCTTGATGAGGTACCGTAGCCTATAATTTTACGGCACTTTCACTGCACCTCTGTCCAATACAGCCCGTAATTTCTGCCTGTAAGTCCACCTCTGATCTTAACGGTGCTCACGCGAAACCAACCGCGGTTACCTCAGATGCTGCTGATTCGACCCGTTATTGTGGCCTTCAGATTGAAACACAGGCTACCTATTTATCCCGCCAAGCATAAAACATGATGAAGTTGACAAACGGAACAGAATTAACGTCTGCGAAACATTAGAGAATATACTTCTGCTTCTGAAAAGAAGCTGCTAAAGTTAACAAAGAAGCACGGCAGGCCACCTGTCGAATATGACTGCTCATTACCATGGAATCAGTAAAGACAGGTGTTATGGTGAAGAGGATAAACGAAGTTGGATCATTCTGGTGCATAGTCGGTGCATCTGAATGCAGGCCAATGAATCAGATGTGGTGCATCCTCCACGAGGTATGACGGGTTGTTTTATTGGTGGTTACTCAAGATACGTGCTAAGGCAGAATATAATACATCTACCCACCAACCCATTACTATATCGAAGGCGTTTGTTTGCCACAGCATTATCGTGAACCTTTTAAAAAGGATGCATGGTATGTGGTAGCAACTGTACCATATTCCATGATCATTAACTCGATTCAGGTAATAAAATATGGTGTTATACCTGTCGTCAATGCATTGGTTGAGTTGTTCCTTTGTATATCTGTGTGTACACTTGGTTTTCGATTTTGCGCTTGGAGAGTCTGTGAATGTGTTGGTTTGAAAGTGCTCCTAAATGCTAGACTTCAAGACATACAATATGAAGATGGCACTACTCATCGTGTATGGTTCATAGGAAGTCCAAAACATTATAAGTAGACAACAAGTTTCAGTTTGTCATTTGGGTACAACCTTCTGTAAAGTGCTGTTGCTAGATTGACAGAACCTTAACGCTTGTTCTCATTTTTGGCGGTGAGTCGTCGGGGGCAGTGAAAGTGTTCGTTTACTTTGGTGAAGTGCTTGATCAGGTCACGAATGGTGTTACTAATACTCGCATGACATTCTCCAGCTCTTGTCTTCTATCTATAGTGTCAACATGATTTCGGTCTTGTACGGCTGGGAAACCTGGTCCATCCGCACAAAAGATGTTCATAGTGTCTGCTCGCGACAGTTACGTAAGCAAAGCACTAACATGTAATGGAATATCACGTCAGTAGTGATGAAGTTCGCCGGCGTGCCTTCGGGACTGAGAGCCTCTGTCGGCTGTTGGTCATAATGATCCCATCTCATGGTTTTCCTTAGCTTGAGCACGTCTCACGTCTGCCAGTTCCTCGCTTACTACGCCGTGCGTTGTTTGAGTGATGGGTTGGAAACAACAGCCTGGCGGGTGGCATATGACATGTTCAAGGCGTGAAGACAGACAATGAAGCTTGCATCAGTTAAGCGTCCTCGGCTTCCTGGCTGGGGTCCGAAGGACAGTGTGTACTTTCAGCTGATGTAGCGAAGAGCAATCACCAGTTCCACTTTTGTTGCAACTCCGCGTTCCGACTTAATTTTCTTCTTTCTCTGTTCCGTCTCAGTTCATCTTTCCTCCATTTGGTGTGAGACGTAGAGTTCATATAATTGCCCTCATTATTTACATACCCTGCCAGAATATCTTTGACGCCAATGATCAGTAACCGTTTCTGGCTCCTTTCCAGTGTTTCATTATTAGGGCTGTCCATTGCACTTATTCGTTAAAGTTTGGACCCACTACGGTTATTCCTGTCCCATCAATAAATCGAACTCCGAGTTTTTCAGTCTCCAGGTGTGTAGCGGTTATTTCACTTAGCTGGCCGTGACACCAGGTATCGGTTTTCTTATCATGTAAACTGCGAAACTGTAGTGAATAGGATCCTCTTCTCACGGCTGTTCAATGAGTATATTCTAGGAGATTTTCAAGGATTTGTAATCAGGCTCACCCACCTTCAACTGTGCAAGCGCAGCTGTAATTTATATTGGCCATCACCATGTTGTGAGCCGGAGCTTCTATTCGGTGAGTCATTAGTCATTGAAGTGGGCTGGTAAAACCACTGAATCAATACTGTTCACTCCGTTATCAGCTCATATTAATTACTATCACCAGCCACGCCGTAAGCTGGGCTGATAGATGCCACCTTCTTGAAAGTAACTGCCTAGAAATGTAATCACCGTCTTGTTGCATCTGACGTTGTGTGCCTAAACTAGTCTGTTAGTTCGTTCGTAATAGCTTGGAAAATGAGATCGTAATACATAGGAATACAGTCACCTTTGTCGGATAGTCCTTGTTTTCCTACTCCTTTGAGAATATAAGCACCTTCACTTCCCTTTCTGATTCATTATCGTGCCACAATATTGTGCTCATTTATCCCCGTTTAGATAACGTATCATTTGCTCCCCTGTTTTGTCGTTTCCTGATTCTTGTTCATGCATTACTTGGGAAAGAATTCCCTCGTTTCAGAGTTCTGTACATTCTTTCCTGTTTGTTTGATACATCTCTGTGTGATCCACAGCTTTTCACCTCAACTGTTTGTGCTGCCTACATGTGTGCTGTAGGTTTCCACATTTTGGGATATATATAAACCACTGTTGTATCTCTGTCGGTGACGGTCCATTCGTTCGATATAATTTAGTTGCAGATGCTGCTATTTCAGTGCTTTTTCCATTCTGTATAAAGTGATTTCACCTACCGTTTGCATCTTTCTCGTCACAAACGTTCATACATATTGTAGCAAAAAGTCGTTCGATAAGACACGAGCGGTATTGTCCAACTTAACGTTCCCACGCCACATGCACACTCGCGTTTATGAACTGCAATTCCAGTCCACAACACAGCGGCGGATTTCATTCGCACGTCGCGTGCACCTCTGCCTGGTTTATGTGTAAGGCTGACACCTTCTTTCATCAATTTTTCTGCGTCCCATTCCTCGTTCGTTCACTTGATTTCTTTGCACTATGGCTTGTTCGTGTTGTCCGTAATCCACTCGATGTGAGCTTTGTACATATTTCGCCGCCGCTTCAAGATATTCCATCGAGTGTTGGAATAATCGCGCCCCCCCCCCATTTGATCATTCCTCACATTTTGCCTGCCACGTCTCTTCCGTTGGTCCGACTTCGTTGAGCTATGGTTCTTCCGATCGCTTGTGTTGTCCGCAATCCACTCGCTGTGGGCCTTTGGACATACCTTCCCACCGCGTTATGGTATTCCACCGAGTGCTAGAATACTCGCGCCTCCGATTTGGTCACCCATCACAATATGTTCACATCCAAAAGCGTTATAATACAATTTGCGATGGTTAATAGATTAACCAGTATGTTCTCAGATTTAATGAATTCATCCATGGTGGGTTTTAGTCCGACCAGACTGTCCTGCCGCTCAAGCCACTTTTCACTCCAACACTGACCGTATATCCCAATAGAAGAATGATATCTAATAAGAAAAAATGGGATGAAGAGCAGGAAATGGTGTGAATTCACACAGACCATTGGCTGCAACATGCTGCCATTTCGGCCAAGATTTTGAGCTATTATGAAGTTCCCAACCGGGCGAGCGACACCTATCCACTTTGCTCAGTGAAACAGCTAAGATTGTCTTAGCCCGTGACCACCCCATGACTGTACTTCACCGCTGGTAGTCTCAATACATACTGCTCGGTGTGGTGAGCGCTCAGTTGGCTTATGGAGTACGTGACTCAACCATCACGGTCTGCGCATTTTGTATCATTTTCTAAATTGATCATGCACGTGGTGTTTTGCGAGATACAAGCTGGTAAACTGCTTCATTTCCTACTCAGCCATCCTGCTTAATGTGGGCTACGTGTTGGAGACAATTATGGGCGAACACAGCTGGCTTGTAATGTATCTTCACAACGAGCAGGCCACTTTTGCGAATTGTAGAGCAGAGAAAACACACACAAACGTTAGATACTCTCTCCTTTGTCAACAGAAGGATTCATTTTCGCTTTCACAAATAGTACGTATCTTTGCTATTCTCGCATGTATCTCATCAGCAATATCACGTGCTGACAAGGTGGTGTTGCCCAAGCTTGTGAAATGTTCCACAGCCTCAAGCGGACTACTTATGATGCAAAACGTGAGGGTAGAAATGCTCCAGATTTAGAGCTGCACTTCACATTTTGAGGATGCGGGGCGCACTCTACAAGGCAGCCTGGTCACTCACCCTATTCAGCATGGACTGCGTGCCTGCGGTAGATGGGCCCAACCGGACAGTGTCATCTGCCTACTCCATGTCAGTCGGTTCAGCTCTCGGAAGCAGCTCAACACCAAGGGCGTCAGAGTCCTCAAATGCCTCTGCTAGAATGTCGTCCATGACGAACTGAAACAGAGAGGGGTAGATTAGAAACCCGTGAACACACCCAGACGGTCGTCTATAAACTCTTTCCCTGCTTTCAGAATAGGTACAAAATGGTCTAAACAGATTTAATATACAGCTTTAGGTTACATATGAGTATGGACGCCCCAGCGCCTGTCACTATGGTCAGTGAACTGTTGACCTGGTCGCTGTCCTACATGGTTTTCATGGGTTAAATGACGCAACGTTAATCCGGTGTGTAACTTAAACACGATAAAAACAAGACTGATGCCTCTGCGGTTGTCTCATGGACTTCAAATCTCTTTTTCGAAAAGGACACTAACTGTTGGTAAGCTCCATTTCTGAAATACCTTTCAAGTTCGCATTTCATCCCAAAGAGTATTATTAGGTCGGATATCAACCTCCCCAGTGTCTCTGTAAGGCGAAGAAAATCGAAAATTGAGCCAGCGATCTTCTTACGATCCTACAAATCAGTTTCCGGAGTCGCTTCTGCTTCCAATGGGGAGCCGTCTGGAACGCAATAACTGGTCGTTTTAGCCTCATCGTGTGCGTTTGTCTTCTAGCCTTAATCAACTTGTCAACTTAAAAAGGATGGTTATGTTGATCTAATGGTTCTGCTGATTGGAAGCCGATTATTGAATCACTGCAATCAAATGTCCCATGCAATTCAAACATTGTACTTGACAGATGCAATGATTGGACGTCGGTTATGAGGACAAGTGACTCCACATACTTTGTGGCTGGCTACGTCCACGCCCTAATTCCTTATGGTTATGACCAATTTACGTCTTTTTTCAATTACCCGTCTTCTGACATTGAATGGCCAGCCTTACGTACTTTTGCGAATGACTGTCTGAGAAGTTGTGACCTGTAGAATGGCAGCCCAGTTATTCTGTTAGAAGAGTCATTTTCAATAGTGTATCCCTCCTCAAAAGGTTATGAAGTTTTCATGGTCTGCTACACGTCGCGCTGCTCTGCTTTGAAGAATCAAACGCATCCTTTCAAAGCCGTTTGCCCTGTGCGCAGCCGACTGTTTGAACACTCAGAATGACTATAGCGGTTAATTATATACATATGATGGGCATACTATGGGTATAAACTAGCAAACGTAGGGTGACTCAAAACTAACCAGCGCAATATAATTGTGATGGAACTTCCCTCGCAAAACTCCCATCATTGTATGACAACGTGCCTGAATTTCTCAAGCTTCTCGTTCGCTCGTCGATTTCTCCACGTTAACTCAATAAATGAAGGTCTTCCGTTGCATTAAAATGTACATACCAAGGTTTATTGGTCTCTCATTCAACTCATGCCCAAAATTCCGTTTTATCCGATTAAGAGACAGTTTAGTTTTCTAAACCGAAAGTGACTTGCGATAGCGCCGTTGACTGACTAGTACGTGGTTGCGCAATCGAGTCCAATCTAGGTGAGAATGACGTCAGTTACAACCTAACTGTTTGTTTACGACGTTTAGACAGATGGCTGTTGATTCTTTGGGTTTATGCATGGCTTTCTGTCAGTTAAATATCATCCTTCCCCACCCTTCTGCTGTTAAACTAGAAGTGTCATGCTTTCCTCGTATAGTATTCAAACTTTAGTGCCAAGCTGCCAGTATACTGTCAGTGATGTCGATGAACCTGGTAGTGTACACACTTGTGCCTCAATGTGTCGCCTGACAGCAAGCATTGTGTAGTGTTAGGGCTTAACAGCTATATATCCCTCTTTGTTTTGTCGTTGTAACCTAATATGTCAGGTGATGTTAATTTCGTTTCACAATCTAGAGCTGCTTAACCATTATGTGACGATTATCTTGTTAGACAGCCATTGTTTGTCTGTGACATTATTGGGCTTTCAACACGATACAGCTACAATAATTTCGATCAAAACATTTAAGTGCTGACGTGTATCAATTACGAGTGACGTAAATATTATCTGTTGTCTGTAATAATTCATCCGTGAATGGAGACGTCATTCGTTTTTTCATAATGTGTTGTTTACCATGAAAATCAGTAGTCATGACATTGGTGTAATTGGTCGTCTTAATTTTGAATAACCATTTGAGCAGAAGAAATTGAATAGTAGAATTTATCCTTCTTTAGGGTAAATCGTGCAAAATAACACTGGCCTGCATACCACATAAGAGCCAGCGTTGTTGTGCCATGGTATAACAATCAGACACGCATGTAACAACGTTACCCGCGTCTTCGGTTTGGAAATGGTTGTTTCCTTCGTTATTGTTAACAGCAATCGGTTAGTGACTGACACTGAAGCGTTACTGTCGTGGAATGAAGGACAAGCTCTAACTAAGAAACAGAACAGAGCGAAGGGTTGTGCGATCAACACATGTCTAAACTCAAATACTCTGTACCAAGGTGCTTGTACCTTGTAAACAAACAACCGAGTTGCAAGTGAAAGTTCAGTGTCATCTGGGAGATAGCTTTCATTACATCACTTGGTTAACTGTTTCAGTGGATCGTGTAGCCAGGGCATGATAGCTACGCAAACCAGGATCCTTGTGTTATTTTTCGTCTCCTAACTTCAGGGTTTCACCAGTACTTATCGAGGAAACGTCGTCCCTGGATTGTCCCTGTGCTGCAGTTTGTTTCCACTACTGTCCAGATTGTTTTTTGCCTAGATGTCCGAGATGCCGAAGAAGTCATCAGTTGGCCAGCTGTGACCAGTCAGTTTGTCTACCTTTCCTTTCTTGGCGCTGTATATCTTTTTTCTGGTTTGTAATGGTCATATCTATTGATTCCCTTATCCTCGTCGCGTTCTCTTGAGCACCACAGTTTTATTCTTCTTCGACCCGCAAGTTACGGGTGAATCGGATGTGAACAAAGGCGTGCAAGCAGTAACGAGGTGTTCGTCCTGGCTTTCCTTTCGTACTGTTCCTACAGTTGAGGAGATCCTATTCTAGCTTCGCCCACGGAATCAAGGGCACCCCGCATTTTTGGCTCTTGTCAGTTTCTTCCATCTGGCTTCCTGGAGTACACTTGCAGATTCCACACGCATGACAATTTCGCAATACAAGTGACCCAGTTCCTAGTTTCATATCTCGCGAGTTGCGGCAGTATGTTTCTCTTCAGGGAACAGCGGTTCCTAAATGTAAACCACTCCTGAACAATGACGTTCGGTCCATGGTTGTAATCCAATGGAGAACGTCTCATAATTGTTACACACGAATCTGTCCGTATGTGGTTTGTCTCTTCGCTGCTGATCTGTTGAAGCGTGTAATTCTAACAGTTTCAGCACCAGCAGCGGCGTGCGTCAAAGCTTGTCCACTTTCACCAATTTTGTTTTGAACTTTTTTTTTGGACCAACTAATCGAGAACTGTATACAACACTTACAAGTCGCCAGTGTGGACATCCTACCTGGTGGAAGACTGGCTGATCTCGATTATGCTGACGACAAGGTATTGCTGTTTGACAACTTTCAAGTAACACAAATAATGCTAGACGCTATTTCTAGTTCTGCTAACTACTTCGGAATGCGCTTTGCAGCTTCGAATTACAAAGTACTTCTGTAATATTGCTGTT
>JTDE01003374.1:21311-43757 GCA_014338405.1 Paragonimus skrjabini miyazakii | reverse complement strand
GGTGGAAGACTGGCTGATCTCGATTATGCTGACGACAAGGTATTGCTGTTTGACAACTTTCAAGTAACACAAATAATGCTAGACGCTATTTCGCTTTCTCCTAAATACTTCAGAATGCGCTTTGCGGCCTCAAAAA
The DNA here is from genome assembly GCA_014338405.1 of Paragonimus skrjabini miyazakii. Lineage (NCBI taxonomy): Eukaryota > Metazoa > Platyhelminthes > Trematoda > Plagiorchiida > Troglotrematidae > Paragonimus > Paragonimus skrjabini miyazakii. Next base: position 43,621 of record JTDE01003374.1, on the reverse strand, counting down.
GTGCTTCTGCAAGATTGCTGTAATTACATAGATTTAATGTTAGATAATGAAGTCATGGAGATTGTTGACCGATTTGTATACCTGGGGAGCTGCATCGGCGGCGGAGGTGTAGGGAATGAAACAGAAGCGCGTATCTCCAGGGCTAGGGCGGTATTCGCCAATCCGGGACACTTCTGGCGACAGAGGGTATCTTGCTGGTGCTTAAAGGTCACGTATATAGGGCGACACTGTTGGCTGTATTACTTTTCAACAGCGAAACTTGGTCGCTCAGAGTAGAATAGGTGAACCGTCTTCAGGTATTTGACCACCGGTGTTCGCGTTCGATCGCTCCTATCGGGTGACACCAGCGAGTAAGTAACAAAGAGGTTAGGAAGCGGGTGTTTGGCATTGCTTGTCAAACGGGTTCTTTTGTCTACTCTTTACATTTGCACAGATTTAGGTGATTAGGTCACGTTCTAAGAATGCCAGCTAGTCGTCTGCCACACTGAACACTGTTTGCAGACGCTGCGGCGTAAGGTGCGAGGTAGACAGATGACGACTTGGCGCGGGAAAAATGAAATCGTTCACGGAGGGGTTGGCCACTGTAGATCAGATTCGTCTCCCAAGCTGGAGCCCTCGCGACTCACAGAATCGGTAGCTTGAGACGTTAGATGAGATGGTGGCCAATCGAGCTCAGTGCCGTGATTGTTGTCGTTGTTTGGTCGAGTTGTCTGTGAAGTGAGTGCATTTAATGACGCGGGGCAGTGAAAGCCGTAAGAAGGCTGTCTTGCTGATGACGTCCTACTTCCATCTAAAGTTTGGTTGTTTGTTTGCAAGGTGTAGGTATCTTGATGTTGAATGTTTGAATATAGACGTAGCTATCTTTTGTTAGTAGTTAAGTCTCTTCCTGTTCTCCTTTTGTCTTCTCTGTTCGTATACAGGTTTTCCACTTCTTCATGGTTGCGTGGTAGTTAAGCACCAGTGTAAACCACTGATTTCTGACAGACTTATGCTGGGGCTCGCTGAAGAACAGCCTTATTCCCTTCGTTTAAATCACTTTCAAATCCCTTGGCGACAGATATATGATCCCCATGCTCGGGAAATCCTTCATCGTCCTACATAGAAGGTTATCTCTGTCAGCGTCTTTGTATAAGTTATCTCTGGAGCTTGCTGGGCGGAGATTATTTTTGCTATGCGGATCCATTATTTTTGGGAACCACAAGTGTGGAGCTATTTATTTGTCGTACTCCTCTTCTTACTGTCACCTGACTGTACACGTGCAGACAGATGAATAGTCGGTGAGTTCGTCGAACGTTGTGTTGGCCTGTTTTGACCTTCCGGAAACTGGTGTGTCTAATTGAACGATCCTCTTTTCTCCCGACTCTCTGATATGCAACGATCTGCATATTTCTTGTCGTTGGGACGGTTTTACTTCCCACACACTTCACACTTTTATCACCCCGAGGTTCAGGGGACCCAAACACTTGTAGTGTAAACGTGCAAGACGTTCACATTGCACACTCAATAAAAATTGGTTATTTTGCATGCACCACCGAATATCAGCTGACAAAATAATTATACATGCTCTCTTCTTTCGGTAGACAATAAGTTCCACAGACTCTGCTAAGACGTTTCCCTAACTATTCTTTTTGGTCGCGGCCGCACAATTCATTAACTGTGATTACTTCACCGGCAACTGAGCCTTACAGCGATAACCTTCGTGCCACTGAACCAGTCTGATCTCCATGTTTGCTAACGTATCCAAACACTAAATCTCAGGCAGGAGAGTTTTGGTTCGATAGACGAACTCAACCCAGAATAGCTCATTTGTCAGTCTTTGTTCGTTTAATTGTATCGGGTAGTCATTTGTCCACGTCGCATATCACACCAGTCAGCTGAGGGATCTGCTGAGTGGTCGATGTGACATACGACTGGCGGATACGTTAGTACATCATCCAACTCTGATTGATAACCCATTGCATACTTCGTTGTGACACTGGAATGATTCATAATTCAGGCGGAGGTTTCACCGTCCTTTCAATACTGTTGTGTAGCTATATATATTTTCTGAATAGTTGCACCTGGTATCTTGGCTATTCTGATATGTCTTCAAAATGAAAACTGCTCCCCTCACCATTCTACTAAGGTGGTTTGTTCCTATCTCTTCCTTTTTGTATCACAACACATATTTAACACCTTGTTGTGTAACATGGAATGTACAAGATAGGCGATGGACGATAGTAAATCCTGTAAGTTGGAAATTTCCCACACAGACGCAAAGTATTACTGATCTGTGTCCCAACTTAAAGCCGTCTTGCTGATGATACCTCGCTTTCACTTACACCTTGTTGCTGAATGTTTGTTTAGACAGGCTTTTTTTAGCAATTAGGTCCGTATTCTCTTCTCTTGCTTTCTAGTTAAGGCTTGCTCTTCTGTGCATAGCTGTAGGGCAATTAAGCACCAGTATGAACCAGTTATATTGCTGTGCTGGTGGGGCTGACTTGTCACCTAGCGTCTCTAACTGCAATTATTGTTTAATCTGTTACGCAGGTTAGATTGGCCTGTGTGTGGACATTATTACTCTGCCGAATATATATGTATATATACGATTACTGTGTACTCTTAGGATGCACGGGAGTTCTTCACGTCACCGCTTTTTTTACCGTACACGATATCTGTCAGCATTTTCAACCGTAGAAGTGGACTCCCAACTGAAAAGACCCACTGAGTTGACAGTGGTACCATAGACGAGCAATTGTGCCCACGCAGCGTCTGCCAACACCAGATAATCGGCGAACCTTCTCCTCTCGAATGCCTGACTTCACTAAATTATTAGCTGACAGAATGTATAGATGTAGAGCGCACGTAATCTTTCGCAGACGCGCTTATGTTGTTCTGGTTAACAAACGCCATCCTAATATTTGAAACGCCACTGGTAAATTAAGGAATGAGCGTCAGCCGTTTCATACTAAGCCATTGTTTAATCGCTGTGCTTTCGTTCCATCGATTTTAGTGACTTTCGCAGAATCCTTGCCATCAAAATTATGGGTTGCTATTATCGTGTTAAATTTCGTACGGGTAGACGTGTACGTAGCTTTTTGCCGTCCTCATCGATTTCATTGTATTTATTGTTGTTTTCCATTTTTTTGCAATCGTTGCTAGTTATTCTTCCCCACAAGGCACGTCGCGTTGGCTTTTTTAGTTCTCACTAAGTCAATGCTCGCTTTATAACATTGGGGTGAACATCGCGGATGGATTGTGTTTAATATGAACAAAATTGCATGGTGTAGACCATTTGTTATTATTGCTATTATTATTACTGTTAAAACTGTTCGTTAAATGTCGCCAACTCAACCAAACTGGTTCATTTCTATGTTTCTCATCGTTAAGTGTTTTGTGCCTCAGTGTGTTAGTTGAGCAGGACTATTCGCCCAGTTACATTGTGTTATTTCTGTTTATCATGCCACCGCGTTATGCTTTAATGTCACTTTCCTTTATTCATTCTTCAGCAAAGATTTATCATCCAAACGGTCGACGTCAAAGGGTTCGCGCGAGCATATCCAACGGTCAGATACGAAAGAGGCTCCTACTCAGACGCTAAAGTGCTCAAATGGGCGTCCGGTGGTCGGTAGTCGTTTTGCTCAAAATCCATCCGTCAGCTGTGGTTCAACTTCCTGGCGAGGCTTGAAGCTGAGCAACCTACCGCCACTCAGCAAGTTGACGGACGAACACTTACGTCAGGGTTTGTTCACTGAGTTCCGAAGGTGTGGACGTATACAGTTGATTGTACTACCCAACACATCTGTTTCCAATGGACCTTCAGAGTCCGGTAGGGTCGCTATCGTCACTTTCAGACGCCCTGAAGAAGCTGAACGTGCTTATCAGGCTATCCGTAGTGGCGAGAAGCTTCTGTTCTCTACTCTGGTCCTCGCCGAGCTGCATCCCGGTTTCACCAGTAAGTTCGATTATTCGTTCAATGTAGTATGACAGCTGATTCCGCCACTGACATATTACGGCCTAAGTTCCTGTAACAGTAACAGCTTGCGCCAATGTCGTATTTATTTTTGGCAAATTCACATTTTGTTTGGATGATCTAGATTTGTGTATTTTGCCATATTAGCATGTTGTGTGCGAGGCGGCTTGTGCAGTTGAACCCAAACGACTAGAGAATGCCACTTGAAGGGGTTCGTGCACTCTTGATGTACTGTCGTACCATAGTGCTTAGAAAAGGTTTAAAATGTTGATAATTTTTCAGATGAAACAATTGGTATCCACTCATTGGCTTCAATAATAGTCTTACTGAATTCTGCATTAAACAAGGCTCGTTCATTCACGTCCATTTTCCGTAAGCAGCTGGTCATTAAGTCAGTTTTTGCTGCATTGGAGGTATGCTTTGATCACCATCGTCGTCATCAAAGACAACGATTCATCAGTGATTCGCGCTGATGCTTAACTGCCATACACTCATGAAACATCAAACTCTAGATAAAAAGGGGAAAAGAGAGAACCCAACCACTAAAAAACTGTATTTTAACACTCAATATCACTACCCACACCTTGCAAACAAAGCAACGAGCTATAGGTAGATGTAAGGCATCATCGGCTTTTGGTTAGCCGCCATTGCACCTAAAGTGTTCAACCACCGACATTGAGAGTCGTGAGGGAGACGAACCTTGTCCTTATCGACTAGTCCTTTGGTGAATGACTTCATCTCTTTTGGTAATCATTACCTAACCATGTAGACCGTTGAAAAGGAGGCTTGGTTATTTTAATTCACATTTTTCAGTGTTTCCAGTGTTACAAAGAAGTTCCATTTTTATCCAACAAAATCTAGTGGTGTATCTGCAGGTGTTGACGAGACATCTGCTGGATCCTGTACCAGTTTCCTCAATGTGACAGTGTTGCTGAGCTATTACGTTGCTCTTTTTGCCATAGGCCCGGAAGACCATCCTTCAAAAACCACTTCCAGTACGGGCGTTAAGGTCCTCAACGAATCCGGGCAAAATGGTTGTGCGATCAACACTGGGACCGCCAGTTCCAACTTCCGACCGCCATCGGAACAGATGCTCAAATCGGATGCTGCTACCAGATCTCCCACGCGTACTTTGTACGTTTCGGGCTTAACTACTGGTCCAACTGGCCCAGTCACATCTGCGCAGCTGACCACAGCGTTTCGCAAATTTGGCGATATTATCGTGAGTTTAGTGGGATGCTTCCTGCTTCTCTCCGTTTTTGCCTATCGCCTCGGTACTCCTGCTTTGTTTGGTCATTTCCTAGTTCATCCTCTTCGAGGTTGTGGTTGGTTGTTTCAGTTGCTTGGGTTTGACAATGCCTTTTCTGGTCGTCACATATCAAAAATTGGCTACCATTTCACTGAGCTAGTTTCGATACAGCTTGAGGACGCTTGTGGAAATTGACTTGGACATATCATTCCACTGTCGTGGTTCCCTCCATTTCGACTCAGTTCAAATGACTGCATCGACCCTCCCCCACCTGACCGTACGCCTGATATGTATATCACCAGAAGACTACACAACCTGGCTGTGACTCGAATATCTGGCAGGATTTCTTTCTAACAATCATCCAGCCTTTACTAACATCCACTTCGGCGGTAAGCCTCACGTTTGTTCACACACACATCCGTGGCGGCAGCGTCTCCAATCAATAATGTGTGTAGACTGATGACCACCTAGCTGTACACTTTTTTGTTGCATATGCTTCATACTCGTGTGAATTGCGGTTGCAGTCAACTTATTTGAATCAATTTGCCTTCACTCAGAAAGTCAAACGTACTCGTCATGAATGCGTGTACAATTTCATTCCATTTGTGTGAACTCTGAGTCACTGGACCACTTGTACCAAGCGATCACATAAGAGAGAACAGTGATATGTTCAACGCTTGTAAGCCATAGCCACTACAGCCCAGCAATGTATTATTGTTATTTTGCATCTACGTTTATTTCATTAATCCATTGAATTCTAAGTAATCACTAGTAAGTAGTAGGAAAATTTGATTTATACAACCTGAAAATCACTTACAACTGCTCGCAGGTATCACATTCCCATAACATCTTCAGCCAGTGTCCTTCGAAAAGAAGCACTAGATTCGAGTTTCGCTTTTGTTATAGCTCGTCAGTAGTGTATATTCTTGCCATTGCCGGGGTTTGAACTCTAACGAAGCCATGATGACCGAAGTTCCAATTTTGACTGTAGCAGGGGCATGCACTACTGACGAGCTCCAACAAGGGCGACACTCGAGTACAGTGCTCGTTTTCTGTATACTTGCTAGATGATGCTCCGCTCCACAGAAATATGCATTGATCTGACGTGTAAGGTGAATGTAGTCGCGGCGCAATAAGACTACGCCTTAAGACTAACGCAAGTTGTAAAAGTTCCTCTTTCAGATCATTAACCACAATGGCGGTGGTTGCGTTCTAACTCGGATGCGGGATAAATGAGCCTGCTGTCCGGTCTTGACAACTGAATATAGTTACATATGATACCCGTGACTGTTGTGTTCTTCGAAAGAAACTGATTAATCTATTTTATCGGGAACTTTTTTCAAGTACTAAGGTTTCTACAAACAGTAAACCACCGACTTCAGAACATACCTACGGAAGACTGGATCGACCCGCTATACCCGTGCAGTCTGCCTATACCCTATCAGCTGAACGTCATCAATTCCTGTCAATACCAGTTTATGCGACTGTTTCGTTTAAGTCGGTCACTTAGCGTCCGCAAGGCTGTCGAGATAGCGTTGCGCAGACCGTCCGTGCGTCTATCCTTACCTGTCCTCCTGATCGATCTGCATGCTATGTGAATCGTAGCTTGCTCTTACCACGTTCCATTCTACCATGTTTGTGGTTGCACGTGCGCTCCCATTTGCCGCCAGTTTGTTTGCCTGTGCGTGCATGCGTGTGTGCACATCGACATCACATGCTGAGTTCTCGATTGTATGGTAGTATAGACGTAGGTTTGGTCGCTCTTTGTCGAACGTTTAAACGCGCACATCCTGCTTGTCTCGCTATTTGGGTCGCGCGTGCTATCGCTCGCTTCGGATCACGCACGTTTGCGCTTAGGTTTGCGCACCCAAGACTGATGTATGCGTGTGTATATACACGCGTTTTCATCGTGCTTTTCTCGCCAGTGTAATCGATCGCCCTCGCATTCTGGTCATCGCCGGATGTTTGTTCGTGTGCTGATTGACTGTGCGCCCTGGCAGTCGATCGATATCAGTTGGTTCGCGTTGGAACTTCACACTGGCGTCTTTGATCAATACACACAATGATCTCGATTAAACAGTCTTACTGGTCCAGTTGGTTTATCGATTAATCGAATTTGTGCTTCATGGAGTGCAGTACGCCATGATTAATACATCGATGTTTGACTGTCATCCAACCTTAAAAAGAGCAGATTGCTCCGGTTTAGCTCCAGACATCCAGTAGTGAAGTATTGTGCCTTGTAAACGAAAAAAAAATTTACAAAACAGGGTCAGATAACTTCATTCCCGTTTTTGCTGCTCACTTCACTAATTGTGTTCACCTCACGGACAGTCTACTCCAACAACATCCATACTCATGTCAATGCACTTGATAAGCCACCATCTCTCCTAATCGCTCGGGTCTCGGGGACATCAATGCAATTCTTTCATATTTTGTTCCTATATATTTAACACAGTGTGAATGAAAGAGTGATCAGGCCTTTTAATCAAATAGTTTACTTCCCCTTTTACTGCTGAACCTTCCCATATAAATCCTCAGCTTTTCACCAGTGGGTTACTGTCACACTCAGTTTTGCTTCTAACTGGAAGGTGCATGTTCCTTATTTCAACCACCACGTCGTTTGGTGTTTTTCTTGGTAGTGTGCATGATGGTCGTTAAGACGCCACACCGGAGGATGGTTTATAATTGAATACTATTATCAAATCCGAAATTGTTTCATTCACATCTAACCTTCTGGGATCTTATCACATAGGAACACACGGTACATTATTTGTTTTCGCCTCTCAATAACGATCCCGTTTTTCCGCTTTGTTGAATCAAAATTTTTAAAAACATTTCCAGGATGTTCAGTTGCAAACCAGCTCAAATTCCGCGCTGATTCAATTTGCTGAAATGCGAGGGCCTATTCGTGCAATGAGCGCCCATTCTCGTGATCCTCTTCGTTTGGGCGGCCGTCCGCTGTTTCTGGCGTATGTGCCCAGTCCACCAAGCACGGGGCTATGGTTCTCAGATCTCCCGACTTCTCTGGCTTCACTACGTGATACCGCGTTGCTCCACAGGCTCTCGCAAGTCGTTCCTGTTCAGCAAGTGGGTTTCTTATTGCCTGTTTGTTCTACTACATTTGGTACCAGCTTATGATCTACGGTCAAGTCTTACGGACTTATTTTTTCAGTGTGTACTATCCCAATTAGAACACCAACAATTTTGTATTCGGTGTCGCGTCATGCTGATTTTCTTAGATCTTTCGGCTCGTGTCATCACTTTACTCAGTTCAGCTAGTTGTGTACATACTGCTATTCTAGTCTTACATTTAGCCCTGTTTTTTTAATAGAATTTCTCCGTCATCATAACAGTAGCATGTCAGGTCTGGTTTGACTGCTTGAATTTGACGTAATATGATAGTTCGACGTGGGATCTCAGAAGAAGTACCTTGCGACATATATAGATGTTTTACTCGGTCACTAAAATCCGTTCGTAAACGCGCGTTTGAGCATGGAAAAAGGAGAAGTTGTCCACAAAACCTTTTTTTCTTCCGTATGCCCATTTTTGTCTTTTTGGATAAGAAATTTTTTTTTGATCTTCCAGGTAAGTGTTGAACTGTACAGCAGCTTGAGCTAGGTTTGTGGCTGTAATGAATGAATAACTGAGATTGAACATTTTCATTATTATTCACTCCTGCATCAATCTGCAGTTTGAATTTAGTGGTTTCGCAATGTTTCAGACCCCTCGGGCAATCCTCATCAAGCAAGTGGAGAAAAATTGCCATGTACAAACACCGTTTGAAGGTAGTCATCAAAGAGTGTGTGTGTGTGTGTGTGTGTGTGTAATGTGCGATTTGAACTGTTTACGAGCCAGCGGTTCTAGGCTGTTGCTACTATTGTCGCTGGGGCATCCACCTTTTCTAATATCCAACGGTATGTTGGCCAGCTCACAGCTTTCACTATTCGATGACCATTACAAGCAGTGCACCATTTTATTTTGCTTAATTCGTATTAAGATGGATATTTGTTTTGAGCGCAGAGTTGCCTTCGGATACTGGCCTATAACAATTACAAGTGACATCTGCTCCCAACTCTTTCTCTTTGGCCAACCTCTCATTACAAGGGAATTGTTTTCTGTTGTCTTGGTTTCCTGTCTTATCGATCCATGACCATTTCGGTTGTTCCGTTCTTTCTGCCCGCCCTATCTGCGGACTAGACATCTAGACAAACCACACCCAACGTCGCATCGATTGTTGTTTGCACCACCCTAATCCTCACCCCCTCAGCTGTCTGTCCGGCCATCTCTCTTCCCCATTTCGTCTAGTTATGTTGACCATCTTTACCGGTACACAGAGCATAAATCGATCGTCATGAATTGGCAGGAATTCTTCCGCTGTTTGCCTAGAATTCTGCAGAAAACTCATGCCGATTTAATTCGGGCGCAGTTTTGTTGTAAATCCGGTCATTGATCGATGCATGTCTAGTTATACTGGAAGACAAGTTTTTGATGAATTTATGTAATCATCCGACCGTGTTTTTTTCCTGTATAAAAAAATTGATCCTCCTCGGTTTTGCTCAACGTGGTCGTGTGTCACATTCATTCGTGGTTTGTGATAACGCTCGATCATAGTAATTTATTGAGCTGCAAATATAATTCTTTATCTCTGATTCCAGATAACTCTCATCAATCGATTCGACCCGTCCGGTCGCTCACAACCGTCTTGTGCATCAACCAAGTCCAATGGGCAGTGTAACTACGCTGCCTATATCCTTCTGGCATCTCAGGAGCACGCTTCCCGGTTGCTTTCTGACTTACGTTCAGGAAAGCACTTCGAGGAGGATGCTCCACTAAATCCGAACTTTGCCACAACTCCACTTAAGCAGTCACCACGAAGGCTCGTTGCAGTGGATTTTGCTAGCCAAAGACAAACCACTCTTGTCAACAGTTTGAAGCTTAATGCGGCCAGGTCAGTATCTTTCGATTTCACGCGCTGGATTTGACACCGGTCGAAAAACTTTAATAATTATGTCAGGCTTGTTATTTCTTGGGTGTGACACTACTACTTGCACAAACGGCTTTCCATTCTCGAGAGCAGATTGGTATGAACTTAAATTTGAACCTTGTTATTGTCGTACATCGTTTTCGGTGATATTTTGCCATTAATTAATTTCATTGAGTCACTTAAGTTTCCATTTATCCCGTTCATTTATTTCACTTCCTTAATAGATGCTCTTAAAGAGATGGCGGCCTATCGGGCAATAATGTTGCCGTTGTTTGACCGGGTTATTAGTGAAGCAAGTAAAACTAGTAACGGGAGACAATAAAAGCCACGAAGAAGTAGTCTTGCTGATAACGCCTTGTTTTCACTTATATATGTATTGTTCGCTTACAACATGTAGATGCGCCGTGATGTTATGTGTTTTAGGTTAGACGTAGATGACGCCGATATTTAGATTCCATCCCTTTCTTCTCTGTTGCTTATTGGTTGAGGCTTGTTTCTCCTCTCCAGTTAAGAATCGCTGTGAGCCATTGATGTATTGCTATCCATGATGACCATTAAATGGCCCAACATCACATGATTGGTTCGCTTGAACAGTTTGTCTTTTTAATGAAAGTATCAGGTAATAATGGTACCAGGGTTTCCAAGGGTATTCATCACTCGGAGCCACTTGTTCTTTACGATTTTCTTTCCTCTATTTAAAATTTTTGTCGAGTGTTCTTAGGTTGAGCTAATTTTTACGAAACCGCCTAGCGGAGAAAGCCATCGTTTAAACATAATGTATTTAGTGTGACCGTCGTACCTTATATTTTATACCACATGATCTACTTTCAGCCTGTTATTTTCTTGTTTGCTGCAGTGGTGTGGCCGAAATGAATTCTGTTTGTTGACTTTGGCTTCTTTTTCACCACAACCAAGTTTACAGTTGTTCGACTATGTCTGCTGTGATTCATGCATGTACGTTATTTTCATTCCAGATCTGGGGCTTCGAACCGTATTCGAATCATTTCCGCTACAACAGTCGAAGGATCTGCTTGTAGTCCTCACCATCAATTCACCGACTCTTCTGTCATGACATCCTGTTCTCAGTACGCATCAGCCAAGGTTTCTGCTGTTGTTGCTGACGATCGACGACCCAACGCTAGGCCGGATCCGTCAACTACCAACCGGTCCTCTCAACAACAGGTTATTGCCACTGTGTCCAACGAATCGAGAGCGGTTCCATCCAAACATTCTTCATGCGGCGGCTCTGTTTCTGATCGTGCTCACGTAGTTACACACAAGACCTCAAAGTCCACTTATTCGGAGGAAGCGAAACAAAATCAGTGTCGTTTAACTGCTGCTTCAGGGATTACGATGCTTCAGCTAAAACAGGTTGATCGCGCCCGAAATAGCAGTCCAAGTAGCCTGAGTACTTGCAGCAGCAGCAGTAGTCTGAGCAGCGAAAGCACCAGCAGTAGCAGTAGCAGCAGCAGCAGTTCAACCTCTTCCAGCGTAAGCTCCACCTCTACTTCGGGTTCATCGGTACGCTCGAGGTCTCATCGTGTACTTCCGAGTCCAAGTACAAAATGCCGGTTCGCGCGATCGCGAACAGCTAATGTTACAAAAGTCTCACATCGGTCTCATGCAATCGGGAGTTCCAATCCTCTGAATGTACTCAGATCGTCCAGTGATATTACGCGTAAACTGTTGTCTGCGTCCTCCGAACAGTCAGTTCTGTCTGAAAGCACAGACGTATCAGATTTTCCGTGGACAGGTTCAGCTGTTAAGAATTCCGTCTTTACTCAACGTCCTCTTTCGGTCGTTACATCCATTACTGCTACCGCACTGTCTCCGACAAGGAGTTCCACCGCAAGTAGCGGAAGCTTGTCGAGTCCTGGTTTACCTTCCGTGACTATCTCGACTGGTTTACCGTCCAATCCGGTGCGTAAATCAAACGGTATTGATGGTCTATCTGGTCCTGGTCACCAGCTCCGCCCGTGTACAACTAACAGTCATCCTCCTGGCTTAACCGCTTCACACACGCCGTCTACGACCACCTTGCTGAATGGTGAGTTTCGGGTCAATCCCGCGGTGAATATCGTTTCATCTAGTGCCAGTAGTGGTGTGAGCAGTGGCAGTAGAAGCTTCAGCAGTACAAGCAGCAATAGTAGCAATGGTGGCAGTCCATCCAACGATTCCCACGCAAAGTCCTCGCATAATGCTTCGGGACCGAAGCCACCGATCACTGTAATTCACAGTTACCATACTCAATCAAAACCTTGTTCTTCACTGACGACTACTGCTCCTTCGTCCACTAAAGGAACTTCTACCTTGCCTACCTGTGTCATCGGCCCGCAGTCGAATGTTGCTCGACCGAAAACATCTGGTCCCTCTGAACGTAAATCGCGCCTGTACTGCACTGAAGTTTCCTCTGGCTTAAAGTTGCATCTTTCTACCAGCTGTCCTGCTAGCCAATCTCCGGGCCCTTTCAGTAGCCCTCCAACAGCCACTCCTCTCACTGTTTCTATCAAGCTTGGAAACTCAGGTATGCCATCTCAGAGTGCGATAGTGGCATCACCTTCGGATCTGTCAACACACTCGGAGTCATTTCGGCCTACTGAAAGAAGAACCAATGAATCGTTACCTTCAACGCCGTGTTCTGCGCCTCCGTTGAATTGTACCCTAAAGCAAACTGCATCAGAGGAGGTTGGTTGCGACAAGCTCACATTGGACTATCCTTCTGGAGGAATGAGCACTCACTCCACCGATTGGTTCACCTTCGGATCGCCCGTCTACGAATCAATGTATGATAAAATTAAACGGCGCACGAATAAAGAGGCCGAGGAACGAAGACGGCGCCAGTTAGAAGCATCAACAGTCCGCGAAAAGAAACGTCGTAAACAATTAAAAAAAGAAGTGCACCTCGCCAAATCGCCTCCGCTCAACACTTTGCCTTATACTCCTCCAGAATCATTTGGGAGTGAGCACAGCATAAAAACAGCACTGACCAATTCCAGTAGTAGATCTTATCGCTCTAAATCTGGTCATCTTAAACTTACTGACTCGACAAAATTGGATGATGTTCGTGTTAAAGTATCCCATAATCGTATGAGAGAGGACGGCGTTGTTAGTTGCCGTTCAGCCACATGGCGCCCTTCCAAGCATCTTGATCGGACTTGGCCTCAGTTACTTAATTCTACTCATCCTCAAGAGTTAAGCCATCCAAGTCCGACGAAACTCGCCCACAAAGTCAAGAGACGTCGAAGAGATCTGAGCTCAACGTCGTCTTCGTTGTCCAGTAATGATGAACGTCGATCTGCATCACCCCCTGGCACTCTTACACGTCTGAGTTTGGGGATGAGGTTTCCTGTGTCGGCGACTTACCATGAGTGTGTGCGACCGCTTAAAGGGTCGTCACATTCGAAATGGTCTGCAGAAGAGGATGATGAATCTATAGGACATTCGAGCTCTTCGTTATCCTGTCCCAGTAGTGACAAATCGGATCGTTACACCAGAGATAAGAAGTCACGACAATCTTGCACATTTCCCAGAACCGAGCGTTTGCAAGCTTGTAATGATCAGTGCAAAATGACCACTGTTGCCACTCACTCGTCTGTCAGTCTGCGCGCATATGGACGCAATTTCTCAAAAGCTTTAGCTGCACGTTCAGAACTAAAAGATGTGCGAAGTTCATGTCGTTTATCCGAGTCAGGCACTCACGACACATGCTCCGTCGTCCCGAAACGAAGTAGCAACGATGGCTTCAGCACTGAATTATCCTTCAACGATAAGCACAAACTTGCAGACAATGAGGAGCGCAAAGCACAAGTGATGAATGACCGCAAATTTCAGTTTTCTTGTGGAACAAAGCGTCGTCATGATGACGAAAACCTACATAGCCGGAAGAAACAACGCACTCTTTTTGATTGTGCGTATGAACATCACATTAGTCGTGGAACTCGGTTATCACATTTGAAAAAAGTCTACGAACAGCGGGCTCGTAGTCCGCGTTCTTGTTTTTCGGATGAGGCCAATGTTTTGGATTTCGATTCGGATTATATGAAATGTTCCGCACCAGGCTCGCATGGTACGGCCACTGCAGAATTCAACGGTATCAAATGGTCCCGTGATTGTCGCAGTCGCCGGACTTCGACCGGTTTGCACAGTGGCACTGATGACTCCAGTCTCCCGGTTACTCGTAGCCCAAGCCCTGTTCATTGCCGAAGTCCATTCTATGTCGTCAATAGACAAATCAAGCGTAATTGTATTCTCGGAAGCTCTGTATGCGGTGATTCTGTGGGGAAGATTGAAGATGATCGAGACTCTGTTTTTGACGCTTTTCCCGATTCAGACCGATTTTCTACTAATTCCAAGTCAACACCATCCACCGAACCGATGGAGCAGTCAGATTTTAATGAACGCAGTTTCTGCACGAAATTTAGTGACGATGAGTGGCATTCTAGCGTTGCCTCTAGCTCCCCCCATCCAACTAACATCGATTTTGATGTCGATTTTTGTCCAATTGATAAAACAGAACAGTCATCAACCACATATCAGTCAACTTCATTTTCTTCCCAGTTATTGTCTCCGGTGGGGAAACTGGTGTCTCCTGTTCCGGATGATTCTGACGATGATCCGTTGAATATTGGACATGATGTTAAATTGTTCGTCACCATGAAGAAAGATCAAGATGCAGACTCCATCATCTGTACGCCCGTGCTTGATTCTTCTTCTGCTGTAAAGGGCAGCTTTTTTGAGACTTCTTTTATCCCGCAAGACCAGATCGAACAACCGACACGTGAACCAGCTGGACCGTCTGCTGTGGATCCGAGCAACTCTAATGGGGCAGAAGGGAATCGCAGTCCTACACCAAATGTTCAACTGAAAACTAGCCCCAATCCGCATATGCCTTCGAGAGTTGTTCATACGACTTCTGTGTTGGAGAGCACGACTGTTAAATCTCCAGATGTCACTGTAGTCTGTACAATCCCGACCACTTTTACCAAACAGGAATCTGCTCCGAACGATTGTGTTGTAATAACCTCTGCACAAAGCCACCAAGCGTTCGACAATTCTAGCTTGTGCGTAATCTCACCGACAGTTACGACCGCCGTATCTACACTCTGCTCCTGTAATCCGTTGGTTAGCGCGATCTCGGAGTCAACTTGTTCATTGAGCTTCGCCCCCTTACATCCGGAACCTCTTGAGGAACAGTTAGAACCAGTTAGTCTGATTAATAAACCACAACTAGAATCTTCATCCGAACTACCACAAGTTTCGACATCGACGCCTTCGACTTCTACTTTTGGTTGCACGCCCGCTGTTTCAAGTCAGATGACTGATGTGGAGATTAAGTCGTTTAACAACGGCGATAAGGTGAAGGTGGACGTGCCCTCCAATTCTACACCTCTACATCTCCAGTCTCCTTCGTCCAGTACTACACGGAAATCGCATGTCACATCTTCAGATTCTGTAAAAGGACTCCCAATCATCTCCCCGCCTCCGAATGGACCACCGTCCGATGCGCATGATATTACACGGTATGTTCAAAGTGTCATTGAACGAGTGAAAGCTGAAAGGGTCGAAGAGACCCAACAAGCAGTTGCAGCGGCAGCTCACTATCATCCTACCACCAGTCATCAGTCGAGTTCTAGTATTTCTTCAGCTGTGTCCACAATCTCCGGTTCTCGCTCTTTTGATGTTATGCACGTGGTGACACATTCTTTGGGGACAGCTGTGGCAACAAACAAACGATCTACAAATGGTCAACGGAAACCCCTTTTAGTCACCACCAGTGCCTGTTCATCCACAAAATGTAGCGGCGTTAATACATCCTCTAGAGGGTCAGTCGTTCCCGCTTCGATCTCCATGCATTTACCAGTCAATGATATATCGAGTGGTCCTATCGTATCCTCTTTATCCAGCTCCGCAGGCCATTCCAACTCACAACTTTTGGCCGCCACAAGTACATCTTCAGATTTGCAAGTGCCTACAATTCCAGGAGTGAATGCGTGTGCTCCGTTGACCGTTTCTGTGTCACAGTTAACCTCCGGCCGTTTAACCAGACAGTCACAACAACATGCACAGCCTAATACACTTCAATCTGGTAAGCGTCCTGATGTTTCAACAAGTGTGGAAACGTCTGGTGCAATCAATTCCAGAAAGCGACGACGTTCCGAGGGCAAATCGATATCTTTCTGTGTAGCTAACAAAGACGTCCCTACTGTTCAGTGTTCACCTTTGACTTCAACCTCCACTGAAAGCATCCATTCAACGAGCAAGTTTTTGTCGACTTGTTTGAACTCCCCAAGTATACCCATAATCAACAAGCCACATAGTCGACTTGACGACGCAATCGGTGACGCTGTTCATCAGGCAAACTGCATTGTCGGTGCCACATCTTCAACCTGTCCCACCTCATCCACTTCGAAATCTCATACCTCAGTTGATCCATATGAACCAAACTTTGATGAGGATTCTCCTCCGGGATTCGATCACTCCCAACTGCATCATCATCGTTCAACCACTCCAGTGAGCTCCTCACCATCTCAACAGCCATCTGTATGTGGCACACGCAAAACCACTAACACATCACCGATCACTACGTGCACTACATCACCTGCTATTCCAAACATCGGCTCGATTCCCGTTGCTAACAGTTGCCTAGAAACGTCCGTGCATACTAGTACGATTGCTTCAGCTGATTCGCTCACCGACACTCGCGCTGTTCCAGTCAGCACTACGGCGGATAGCGTTGATGAGGTAATCAGGGATGTTTTGTCCGGTCAGTTTGACATGCAAAGTTATCTCAGTAACTACAGAGCCGAACCAACTACCTCTCTTCCACGAACATCTAAAGAGTCGCCAAATCCGAAAATCAATGTGATACCAGTGATCTCCACCAGTGCGACACCGATAGCCGTCCCGGTTTGTGCAATGACCGCGAAGTCAGTTTCAGTCGCTGGATCGATATCGACAGCTACACCGTTCCCATTATCCCTAGCCTCTGAACCGGTTGTTGCTGCCGTCACTATTCCTGTTTCTTCGAATACAGGTGGTGTCAACAAACCAACGATTATTGGAAAGAACGGTTCTAGTAGTGTTGTGAGCATTGGGACAGGAAATGCTTTGCTCAACACCCTATTGGCCGCGCTACAACTCATACCCGGGAGTCAGGTTACTGTCACGGGTCCAACGGCAGCTTCGGGTGTCGTCGGCGGGATGGGAACGGGGACAATTTCAGCCACTACCATCACTCTTCCGGTCAATGCTGCACGTCAGGCAGCAGCTAACATCAAGGTAGGTACATTCTGTGTATCATTGTACTGAATGTTTCATACAGAGCCTGTTGTGAAAATAGGCATAGTGCGTTATTATGTAGTCAAATTTCAGATGAGTTAGGCTGTTTGGAATGAAAGCTATGGTTTATTTCGTATGTGGCTTACTGTGTATTTGTTATCAGGTGTGACCCAGTGCGTTTTGGGTCATATATTTTTAAGTTATCTACACTCAGCTGAGAAAGTTTAATGTTGCGGGAGCCGGAAACCGGGACTCCGAGTCATTGCTTCATCAAACAGGTTAGAAACACTTTATACAATCGGATATTTTCGTTTGCTCTTCTGTACTAGTTCTCCCTCTAACTTGTGGGCTGTTTCGTGGCCTTGTTCCTTAGTGTTAACACATGTGTATACTCCCTGCCTCACATACGAAAACATTTGTCTGTTTTGTCAATCGGGTTCACTTTTCTTGTTTCTAAAACATCGTGCTATTAACTCCCCTTTAGGCCGCAATGTTATCAGCTACCAACGCAATGTCAACGGTCAACACAGACGCTGTGCCACAAACTGTCGCGAATGATTGCAAGGTTTCAGCCAAACTTTCAAGTTCTGAAATGCAAACGACCACAGCCGTCACTGCCTATGGTTCTGCTACCAACAATAAACCGCCCTTGGTTTCGTATGCTATCAGTCAAGTGAGCGCTGCAGGCTTGACACAGTCTCAGCAACGGCCTCTTACCCAAACGGTCACCATTCCTCGTCAGACTACGACGACTGTTGCTCAAGCTTCCGGTACAGGTGCTCGCGTTAGACGATCTAGTGGATTACTTTTAAAGAAAACTGTCTTGCTTCCGAAGTCCACTGATCTATCATTCGTGTCTACCAGTGTAGGCAGTGTCCACTTACCGGAACCTTCTACAACCACCTCTCTCCAGCAGTTGAAAACTCCGCCGTTAGATCGTTTGTCTGGACAGATAACAGCTGCGCGCACATCTGTGACTACAACAAGCATTCAGAGTTCATTATCTGGTCTGTCAACGCCAAATATATCTTCCGCCTTCAGTGGAGTGTCTCATTCGAGCAATGTTTGTTTACCAGTGATTTCTCAGCCTCATAGTTCGGGGAATACCGCTCCTCCGTTTGTCCAGTTAACTTCTACATCCGACAGTACGCTACCACAACCGCCTTACGGCCGCCCTTCCGCTCGTGCTGCCGCCCCTCTGTTGTCTGGCCGTAGCCCTCCTATTGCTGCTCCCCACTTGAACAATCACACTTTGCAAACGCTGATCGACCGATTAAGTGGTGCGGTTGAACCCTCCGTATTAATCGCGTTGGCTCAGGCGGCTGTTGGCGGAACTGGTCTCAGTGGCGGTGGCGGCGGTGTCAGTGATCCTGGACATTCTGAGACCGAAACTCAGGTTGCCAACTATCTCCGATTACTAGCACATCAGCTGACTGATACGCGTTTGTGTAATGGGCCTGCTGCCAAACACGTAGGTCCAACTGTCAGCCTCTCAGACGTACACGGAAAGGTCACTATGCATGCGACAGCCACGTCTCCTCCGAACAGCACCGTATTCGCCCAGCTGAACCAGCAGTCACAACGAGCTCCTCAATCGGCCACGTCGTCTATGTACATCAACGCCCCCAGTCCAGATGTAAATTTGGTGGCCGCTGCTGCTGTGTCTCGGCCCTGCAGCAACGCAGACACCAATGCATTGATCTCTCCACCAATAATACCTCCGCCTCGCTCTATCCCCCCACAAACTGCGGGTGCTACCTCATTGAATCCGATCTCTTGGAATTCATTAAGTCACGTGAGTGAAGTATGCAATAGGTACATCGATGTATTTGTATTTTAACTACGTATTCAAGATTACGTTACAGTGTGCTCCTGAGGCAGCAGCTAATTGCACGTACGGTACTATTCTCGATTTATCTGCTTCCCAGTTCTGATTTACACTTTATTAGGACATATTGCTTCTAATGCTACCAATTTGCAGTTACTAAGGTACACTTAAAAGGCTTCGTATCTAAATACAATATCGATGGGATCATTTCTTGCAAGACCCGTTTTCTCGACCGGCCTGTAGATCGTTTTGTCAATGTGTTTCCCGATGTAGAACATACTAACATCTAAAGTTCACCTGAGTCTTACATCCTATTGTGAATGATTCCTTTTTTCCCGGGAACTACTGGGAATTTTCTTCTTTTTCTTTCTTACTAGACATATCCACTGGTTTGGCAAGGTCGCCTCTCCCTAAAGAATGCAGAGACCCGTGTAGCCCTACACTATATTTATGGTAATCCAAATTTGTTGCATGATTGCATGCGACTACTGGCCTCCGGCGGAGGCGGCCAGTCTCAACATTCTCTGGTGGCCAGTGGCGGGCCTTTGCGTATAGTGCAGCGGATGCGCCTGGAGCCGGCCCAGTTGGAGGGTGTTCAGCGCAAGATTCATCAGGACGGCGCCTCATGTGTTTGTTTGGCACTCCCGGCCGGCAGTGGACCAGTTGAACTGATGAAACAGACACAAATATTGAATGACAGTTTCATTCGCTATATGCAAGAAAAAGTGGCGGCCGGTATAATCAATGTGGGGATTCCTGATTTTCAGCAAGTAAGTGTGCTGCGTCTCATCATGTATCTTACTGAGCGACACGAGGTCCCGTCCTTGTTCTATTTTTAGGCTGTTGAGGATAGAACCCCGTGGACTAGAACATTTACAGCTTTCAGATCCGTATAGTTAGGTCTGGACGTGATTCGTCTGTCGTGCAGTCTTCTCTGTTGAGCAAGCCGTGTGTTTGTTTCGTTAAGCTCGCATCTAATGCCTACATAGTGTATACAGCTTGGTCCGACGGGCGATTTGCATGCATTTTGTGGTCGATTGGCCGTTCCTAGGCCGTGGTTTATGTCTGGCCCACTATCATTCGCCGTTTGTTCCACAATTTCCTCGATAGTATTGATTTTCGTGTAGAATCTCGCTTCCCCTGGTTGCTTTCACGTTCGCTCTTATTGGTCACTTCGCCAGGGGGTGAGAGGACAAGGTCGCCTGAATCTTGTTCCCTTGGCTTGTCTCGTCTTCACCTCGCCTCTTTCTACCCTACCTTATCGATTGACACGCCACAGCCTCTCACGGGCTTGATGTGGAACGGTGGGAAGTCAGAGAATTAATTAATTCTTCCAAATTTATATCATGCGGAAAACAGTTTTGCAATCATGCACGTATAACTCCTGATCAAGAATGAACAAGTTGTTTTCAGCTTTCAGCTGGCGCGGATGGATATGCGGACGTACGATTAGCATCGTTCACTCGGTGCAAACTAACCATGGAATGACACGCATCACCCTAATTCATGACTTACCTAGGTGACTTTGGCTGACTTTCTCTGGTTTCCCAACTAGTCGAATATCACATTAGCCCACGATATGGCCCGAGTGAACATATGCTGGACACGATTATACAGCAAAATAGCATAGTCAGCATGATATTGCCCTAAAAAGCTCTATTTTTTCTTATCGCGCACGGTACTAGTGAGTTGGCCTATCTTCGTGCTCGTACACGTTGCTGAAAGTCACCGCGTTGTGCTCGTGTTAAACTCACTTGGCTTCATATCCCATTTTCCTGTACACCATTCTATCAGCGTGATCCTGAAGATATTTTACGGCACTAAGATCAAGCGGTTGTATAGATCAAGGTAAAGGTCGAATACTGTGAGACGATTTCAAAGCTCGCAGTAGGCTGATCCGTCGGGCATTGTCACCTTAGATCCTGCGGCGATTGTCATAGGAAAACGTTTTTGTGGTCCGAACTGTTGACGATCTGATCAAGAAGGTCTGACTTACTTCTGTCTGATCAGATAGTATCCCGTACATGAATTATATGAACCCAAACTTGTGGTGCAGAGAAGCATGTGGTATCATTGAGTCGCGTATTTCACGTTTGCCTTCTCAAGGTGAAATGATTGCCTATCACATTGCCTGCCCTATTCCAATAGCTTGTTAAATGTTTTGGTTTTCGCTAGGCAGTGAACCGAGCGCGGCGGAATTGTATTGAGTCAGGCGACCCAATGAAGGTCACTTGTGTTGTTCAACGACAACTGGTCACTGGATTAATGGCATATGGTTGGCGGCATCCGAAACGGATTAGCCTGTCACATTGACCGAAGCCAAAGGACGCCTGCGCTATAAACCATCACCGCAAGTGGCTTGCGCTGCACCGCTTGCAGTTCCACTCACACACCACGTATCCGGTGTAAACCCGAAGGAATAAGACCAGTAGGTGTGTGAGTGAGGATTAATAGCATATATAAAGCAAATGTCATGCAGACAATGCATACAGTGACCATTTACAGCACATTTCTTTGTTCACCCTGGATGAATCTGTATTCAGCGGAAAACATATGCAAAGCTGCACCAACTTTGGACGAGGTCAATGGAATTCACACGGATATGATGTGATTCTGGAGTAGTGAGCGTTGCGAACCATCTTGCCGATTTTCTACATATGGGAAACAGTCCGAATGGACCAAAAGACCGAAACAATTATATTGGTTGAAAGTACAGTTTGAGATAAATGTGGCAAAACACTATAATCTCAGCTATTAACCTGGTCAACTAAACCGGAAGATAACATCAGACTCATCCCGCGAGGGTCGTCGTAAAGTTCACAGTAGATTAGTGAATCTGCTCCCTTTCATGGTTTACACGTTCGCCACCCTTATATCCCGCTGAAAACACTTTGGATTACCTTGGTTTTAATGTAAAACCGTGAGAGCTCCTGATGACATCGGTGGCTTGAAGGAAGACACTACAACGGATGAAAATGATATTACCACCACTTGCCTGTCAATGCAGGGCTTTCTCTTA
>JTDE01003374.1:0-19261 GCA_014338405.1 Paragonimus skrjabini miyazakii | reverse complement strand
CACCGATTGTGAAGCTTGGTTAATGGAGAAAGTTAAGGAAATAGAAACCACTTCTGCACCAGGGAACACTGGCATACTCTTCAAGCTTATCCGTGGCAGTTAAGCATCAGTATGAACCACTGACGTATTGCTGTCTATGATGATGATGATCCGTGCTATTGGTCCCAGGCAACCATATGTCAGTGAAACCGTCAGCCAGGCAGATGGCACTCATCCATAATAAGTCCAGGTTAGAATGCTAGTGTAACATTTTGAGGGTCCATTTAGCTGGACTCCTGCTTCTAATGTGTTGCGAACAAAGAATTGCAATGTAACACTCTGGTCGGTAGACTTAGGACCGCCCACTTAAACTGAGGTCCACAATTGCATCTCGGCTCTCAGACACAATAGGGCTGCTGGCTCAGATGATCTCGAGCCAGCACTTTTCAACACAAGTTGAGGAGGCGTTAGTAGAGGTGTGGCATTGTTGGTGATTTTGGTTTCCTACCTACTTTTGTTTTGGTCAAGCTATTAACTTGTAATATCCGTCCGGGGCTAAAAACACAATTCGCCCCGTGCCTCGCTAGCTTGACGTGCTCTCTCTGTACACTCTATTTTCCAGGGTCGATATCAATACACAGGGGTCAACGCGCTGAGTCCTTGTTTTCATTGTCGTTCGGTTTTTGATAGTAAGGACTGCCTGGATATTATTTCGTCGGACTGTTCCAACAGAGACTTTGACTCAGTTGTCTCAACTTTTGTGGACGATGGAGCACATCCCTCTGTGTTTGGGGTCACTCGATAATTAACGGTTCGCATATTCAAGAAAGATGTCCCGGGTTCTTGCAGAAGCCAAAGGGGAATTAGTTTGACCTCAATCATTATTAGGGTTTTGGCATCCATTATACTTCGTCGACTCACTGCAGTTCGGGAGTTAAACATTAGAGAAGACCAAGCAGGTTTTCGTGCTGGCTGGGGATGTATAAATCCCACATTTTTACCCTTCGTCAAGTTTTGGAACAGTGTCATGTGTGTCGCCGGCAAACAGTTGCCGTTTTCCTGGGTGATAACCGTGCGCTCGAATCGGTGGATTGATCTACATTTTTAGGGTTGCTTAAACGCTTGGGTGTACCGACCAAAAATGTGAACATACTGTCGTTGCTGCATTCCCATACTTCAGCGCAGGTCAGGGTTCACGGTGAACTGTCTGACAATTTAAACATCATGAGCGGCGTACATCGAGGCTGTCTCCTTTCACCATTTTTGTTTGCTTTCGTGATTGTCATTATAATGGAGGACTCTCTACGATAATCGTAAGATTTCGGCTTGGACCTCCTGTCTGGTGAAAGAGGGACTGATCTTGAATAGGCTGACGACAAGATGTTGCTGTTTGACACTTTCCAAGCAGCACAAACATTGCTGGATGCTGTTTCGCGTTCTGCTATGTACCACCGATGTCTACGTTTAATCGCTCATATCGGGTGGCACCAGCGAGTAAGTAACGAAGAAGTTAGGAAGCGGATGAGATGGCGGCTAATCGAGCTCAGTGACATGAATGTTGTCGTTGTTTGACCGAGTTGTCTGTAAACTGAGTGCATTTAATGACGTGTGGCATTGATGACGCCTTAATTTCATCTACAGCTTGGTTGTTTGTTTGCAAGGTGTAGGCATCTTGATGTTGAGTGTTTGGATATAGACGTAGATTTTTTCAGTAGCTAGGTCCCCTTCCCGTCCCCTTCTTTTTTCCCTTCCATTTTCCTTTACATAGTTTGCTTTTTTTTCCTTCGTAGTTGTGTGGTAGTCAAGTATCAGTGTGAATCGCTGACGTATTGCTTTCTTTGACGACGATAGTGATGATGGCCTTTGAGAAGCTGACAACTGTTGCAAGATAACTACCATTGAACTAACGAATTAGGTCGATAGGTCTGTTGAAGTAGATGGGTGCGGTTACGTGCACTGGAAAATGTTGAAGTGGGTGGATGTTTTTCAGACAAACGGAAGTGAAAGAATTGACATAAGTACGCAGTTGGCCATTTCCATATGAGGTACACCTGCTTCGCACGATGACATTCGGCACACACCAGAGTAAAATTTGTGTGGGCGCTGGAATTGCGTAATCCGAAGGATCCGCTGTTGAATTGTCTCGTTCCTTTGTTGGAGCAAGCGTTTTCATGTTGTTAAGGCAATCCTAGGTTGTCGGCCTCTGTTACCAATAGTTGGACGACTATTTCACAGTCTTCGATTTCTCCCCGTATGTTTTCCACTAACCACACCTACACCGAAGAGAATGGTAAGTTAAAATTGTCCTTTTCTATGTGCTCGTTTGGGATAGATTTGGGCAGTGTGATGTTATTCCCGATGTTTTGCACAACGAATATATCAGACCTTCATGTTCAGTTGATCCACCCCGAAGCAACGGTCGACATGACAACGAGATCACATTCTCTGGCGGACTTGTAGGGGATTTGACCGATTGTCGATTTGCTGAGGTGGTAGTCGGTATACTAATCGTCATTTTAAAGCACTTACACGCTCACTTTAATTAGGGTATGCAGTTTCGTTTAATGAAGTATAGATAACGCGACATGCTATAACTTGATTGTATTGAACGGAACAGTGAAGGCAACAATAGACCACTTGTCTTGCAAATTTCGCTCAATTTTTATATGACACTTGGTTTTGTTGTTTACAGAATGTAAGCACCATGACCTTGAATACTTCGGTCCATGCTTAAGGTTTTCATGTATTTAGTCCCATTTATCCCTTTTATTTTATGTTTGATTCAGGACACTTTTCTGATGATTGTAAGACGGTTGAACATTATTGTCAGTCATTGTTACACTACTACCGATGATGATAACTATGTGGTTGTTCATTTGTATCTTCCCAAAGGGTCTCTATGTAGTCCATATTTTCCCACCGTGCGAGTTCTCACATGCTCAACTGAATCTTGCTGCTCCGGAACTGCATCGTCGTGTACTCCAAGCCAATCAATCACACTTGTTGGTCGTGATTACGACGGTCTGATCCAGGTGAGTAACCTGCGTTATCGCTGCTACTGACACCATTTTTTCTTCTGTTTCACTTGGTCACCGTCCGAAACTGTCTTCCCAGTGTACTCTGTAGGTATTGTATGTATGTATCCTTTTCGAATTTAAGATTTGTTAATGCTGGTCTCCGGTGCGTATCACACACCTGTCCAGTAGTAGCTCTCGTTTGCTTCACAGCCAGCGTCGTGACAGTGTCATCACGTCTGGTCATTGAGATGGTCGTATCGTGTGATTATTGTTCGATTCTGTTGAATCACGCGCACAGTTGATGCTCACTGAACGACCAGAACACCCAAGCCGAAATCCACGTTACTTTCACGAATCAAAGTTTTTTGATGTTGTCGATCATCGTTCCCCTTGTTGCACGTCATGTTGGCTTTGTTTCCAACATATCAATGACAGAAGTGGGATTTCTATGTTTTGTGGTTGCCATTAACCGAAGTTTGGTGATGGAAATCCTCTATCCATGTACTGGAGAATTACTGTTAGAAGGGGAATCGAGTGAAGATACGTAACCATTAAGATGACTGACTGATGTACAGTACTCAAAAATTATAGGACCACTTGTATTTCATAATATCTTGATCCGTTTTCAATCTAGAAAGTTCTTTTTTGTATTTGTACGTGGAAACCCGAAACTCCATGTTTAATTACTGGCAAGCAGTGAGGAATTCGGTTGTTATAAGTTGAATATCACTCACAACCGGTCACAGCTTTCACGTTCAGGTAGACTTTTCTGCCAATCTATTTCGAAAAGAAGCACTAGGTACAAGATTCGCCCTTGTTTGAGTTCGTCAGTAGTGCATATCTTTGTCATGGCCGGAGTAGAATTACAACCACGCTTTCATGAAGCAAACGTGTCTGCCATTGCGCTACTGGCTCCACTTTAAGCACAACATAATTATTATATGCAAGCGCTCTGCCCAACGTTCTCTTTGGGGCCAACTGGAAAATCCATGGGAGTGCCAAAACTGCAATCAGTTGTGAGTGGTGTTCAGCTTATGTCGATCACAGTCCCTTACTACTTATCAGTACTCCAAATATCACTCAGAAAGGTTAACGATTTCTTCAACTTCGACCTGATAGGAAATCCTAATCGAGGGCTCATTGATTGGAGACCACTGGACTGTTACAATGTCCTCCCTTATAATGATTGGGTAATCTGAACATTTCCCACAAGCTAATGTGGTTGAGGGTTTGCATGTGATAATTTGGTCGAATATCGCTGTGTTTACACATGATTCAGTCTTGTCTAATGTGTGGTCAATGGAGCAGTGGTCTACACGGTTGTCTCGTAAAATGGTTGCTGAACTTCATTTCGGTCGTGGTAGGAATGTACAGTGCTGATATGAGCCTTAACAATGTTTACCATCGGTATTTTTTGTTATCTAGGCATGGTTAAATCAGTCGCTAAAAATAGATGCAAAATGATTGCAAAACCATTTTGTGTAGGGCATTCCGAGCCAACCTTCACGCGGATCAGCGAATATATTGTTTCCACTTCCTTTTGTAAATGAAGCGCATTTTTACATGCCGTTCATCGGTGATTCCAGAACTGCTATCAGTTTTTTGCCACTCTTGTAAGAGCACTTTTTATCCCCCCCCATTTTGAAACTCTATCTGTTTTTATACAACTTCCCCATGATCATATCCCATAGTTCAGGGTTGCTTACAAGTCCCTCTCGGTATTGCAATATGACAGCCATGGTTTGGGGACGATAAGAAACAGACATTGAAGGGTTGTTTTATTGAAAGTTGAGAACTGCATGGTGCATCCTGATAACAGGGTTTACAAGCCATGTATTGCGATGTATTGATGTGAGTAGCCTACATCTGCTTTCTGTCCACTATTACTAATTCATTTGTTTCTTAGCTAAATCCGCTCCCAGTCGTAGATTAATCGCCGTTATACTTAGGCCTAATGAGTCACTGCTTTCGTAACAAGGATGACATGGTGTCCTGCTCATGCGATTCGTATTAGCCTGCGATAATTTGTATGCGATAAACGAATGGTTGGTCGTTGCTCTCTCTTTCTCTGTTAATAAGTACTTGTGCCTGTGTCTGGTTCAGCTTGGAAGTATCTGCTATTGCTCTTGGAGTGAGTCGGATAGGTTTTCTTTCATTCCCTTTCGAAGTCTTGACTTCCTGATCGTTTTATTGCAGGATACGACATGAGCAATTTCAATGGTCTTTTGGCAGCCGCTTTGGCTGTCCCTCTTCCACTTATGCACGCGTCTCTGTGGGGCATTATTCTCTCCTGTTCTTCTATGAAAGCTGCATTCTACGGTGATTGATTGAAGTCACGATGATGATGAAATGATAACCACTGTCCTCAGGAATTCTTAAATTGATGGGCCCCACTCATCCAATTCATTGCCGGAGACACATTTAACACCCCCCCATTAGATGAACTTCATTCATTGAGTCGCAGGACGAAACTGGAGATCACGAAATTTCGTACACTGATTGCTGGTAGCACTAAGTAACCTTACGATTATTCCACACCCGTTCACTCTTTTACAGTTGCTACTGCCTGTATTTCACAAAAATGATAGATGCAACGCAAGAATATAAGTGACCGCATAATTTATCGGCACGTTGTAGTAGTTTGTCATAGTAATACTCAATATTAAATCATGTATGAAAAAAATCTATTGTCATATCCCATGACGGCATCAGGGTTGGCCATTTTTCTGTTAATGTATGCTATTAAGTAGAAGTTTATTTTGCTGCTGTATTTGTGAATCTCACGCTTATTATCAACCAAGGATCTAATACTACTTTCTCTTCTGCGTTCATCATCTCCAGTATTCCAATGTGGTTATATTCATCGCTTGACCATTGTTTGTGACAGATCAGGAACTTCAGTAAACCCACATAACCGCTCGAAGCGATAACCGTCCACTCCGAGTTACCTGCTACTCAATCATCCCTCGGTAATCATTGCAGCTCGCGATTAACTTTACGTGACTCTTCTGCTGGATTATGTCTCAACTTCACGCGGACCTATGGTGTTGAAGCGTAACCCATCGTTGTACTGATTGATGTAAACACACTTTTGCAGATAGCGTTCTTACCGAAATGGCTACAAGGAAAACGGTTATCAACCCCGGTTGTGGCCTTTCAACTGAAGTGCGACATTCTTTTAGCATACGATGGACAATGCTATGAGATTGTGTTCCCATCTACTATGCTACATGCACCCCGCTTACGCCTTTCAACCCGTGGGGCTTAATATTTACAGTGTCATCAGGTGGCGTTTTTTGCCTTTTGATCGTTCTATTCCACTCCTTCGTCTATGTCAAAGCAGGCACATAAGACTATTAGCGCGTGAAACCACGCGGACCACTGCGGATTTCCAACGTGCTCCGTTTAATCAGGTTTAGCTTTGGTTGTTTAGATTTCATTCAGTCTCTGTATTCTATACGTATAAATTTGGTTTACAATGATGGAAAACCTATTTGTTTATCTCTCCCACGCAGATGACAGGCGGTTCGTCTATCAGCTCTCCTGCCGTTCGCTCTCAATCTATTGATTATTTCCCTCGCGTCCTTCTTACTTGCCCGACTTCACGCCGTCCGTTCGCTCACGTCTAATTGAGCTATCGATCATCTACCCATCCAGTTTCCCTCTACCGTTCATTCCCATCCCATCGATTATCTAGTCTTTATTTTACTCCCTCGTTTCTGCCTCTTTACGCTCCATTTTCTTCTCCCTCTGCTCCTCTCATCACGCTCGCCTCACCCAGCACTGATCAATTTACAAATCGGTGGCCAGCTGCCGTGTTTGCGAGTTGTACACATTCGATGTGCAATATACTGTGTTCTCCTCTTTCTCTCTCTCTCTGTCGCTATTATTGGATCGTTTGGACTAAGTTTGGAACTGGTCACTTGTCACGCTCCCAAATTGATCCACCAGACCTCGGGTAGCTTGTCACAACGGCTCACTTTTATTTCTACTACTCTTTCCCGGTGCACTTTCTCTTTTGATCAGTTTTCAGTCCTTTTCTGGTTGTGTGCTACTAAAGCTTATACTGGTCCCGTTTCCCCTGTTCTACCATCTCGTCACGGACACGCACGCGTTCTGTACATAATGTTGTGTTTGTGTTGCTGGTTGTGACCTCCTCGATTTGTTGTGAGCAGCCCCGTAGGCTGTTTACTCACATGATAAACCACAACAGTTGTTTTTGAACAAGTCATCGATGCGACCTTCTCACATTGTAAATCGGTTGTGTACAGTCATGTTATATTGCTCTTCAGTTTTAATCCATATCGTGCTAACATGCGCTTGTACTTAAACGCGCGCACACACAGACTATTTTTGCTTTTTGTCCGCAAGGATAGCAATGCAGATTTATTGTGACCGTGGTCTATTTCGTTTCGCAGACAGCGAATGTGTGATATTCCCCTTTTTGTACTCGATCCCACTGTAACCATAGGCCAATTGCAACTCAGCATGCGCTCATTACGGACTTTTTGTACACACCATTCATTTGTATCGAAAGCCGTGTTTTTCGGCTAGCATTCAGCTCCGCTCCGCGGAATTCGATAGCTCTGTCCTTCCCTTTTTTCCGTCATTGCTCTCCTCTGTGTGTGTTTGTGTGTGTGCACGTGTATATGGATCTCAGCTCGTCGGACTACTAGAGTACGGACGTATCACCATTTTTATTGGTTACCATATTATGCGTTTGTGTACGCATCCCTATTTGAGTGTGTGTGATTTGTTCAACCGGATGTCACATTTTGTTGATACACACTTGCCGTTGTTCCGTTCGTATGTGGTTCCCTCTACTCATCGTTCGAGCCATATGTAGGCGCGCGCGTATGTGTATTTTCCTTTCGTGCTACGCAATTGTATCTAATATTTAGGTTTATCTGTACACATGTCGGGTACTGACCCACTGCAGCGTGAGTGCAAGTCGTTGAAGGACTTTCTCACACTTTGTACCATGTGGAAGAATATTTCAACGTTGATCATTGATATTTCCGAGTCATACTTTTGTAGGTAAACAAGCCTTTGGCAATATTTTTTAAATGTCCCATAGATGACGTCAGCACTTCTGCTCTTAGTTGCAGGTCGACGCATGATGGTACTCTGATGCTCAGTGTATGCTTCCTACTGTTTCGTGCCAATCTCTCCTGAGCTTGATGTTGATATTGCACATTGTTTTAGCCAAATCAGGAAATATTATCACGACTGCTTGTCTGTTGCTCCCTGCTAGGACATCTCTTAGAACGCCACATGTAGCGCATCAAATGATTGTGTGTTGGGGCTGTCCTTACCTTCATGCCTGTCGTTTGCCAATTTAAGTTCTTGTGTTCACAATGCTCGACGGGGACCAGGAGGAGGAGCCTCAAACTGATATCTTCGTTCTATCCCTCACTTGCATTTTTGTGCAGTGATTTATGTGTTGTGTATATAAGTTAGGCGCTTTTGTCCATCTCTGCTCAATGGCTGAACCACCCGGTAGACAATTATTAGCATTTTGTTCAGGCTGTCTGATCAGCAACTTTCGGGATTTTTATCACATAAAACGAGTTAGAACTAGACTATAATCGGCCGTGGTATCAGAAGGATCATTTAGCCGGTATATCCGATATAATTCATTGGGCGAAACAAGTAGCCTCATTCCGATTTTTGTCGATTAATTGCCGGATTACCCATAATGTTTTCCGTCTTGTTTGCCTCTCCTAACATCAAGCAAACTGCACAAGAAATGGAACTTAATCATCCAACTGAATCGTGTAAAATACAATACCCGCTTCTGCCAGGAACATGTTATATTGATAGACAAAAGCCAGTCGTCAACTCGGTCGTGTGGCAATTGATTTAACGAATAATGGTGGTTTAGTTGACACACGACCAAGGCAAACGATGTAGGATTTTCCATCTGTTCCACAGACCAGTTATGGGGCTGACGTTCGCAGTGTTCGCACTAGTAAACAGGATTTATGAGCCAAAGTTGATGTTGTGCAGTGGGTAATTACGTAATAGGTTGCTAATCTGATGTCAACTTAGGTAACCAATTGGATGCTGAGGCCACGGCGTCTGTTTCCAAAACCTCCCGGATGTCTACAGTGAGTCAACGAATTATAATGGATGCCAAAACCCTAATAATGATTGAGGTCAAACTAATTCCCCTTTGGCTTCTGCAAGAACCCGGGACATCTTTCTTGAATATGCGAACCGTTAATTATCGAGTGACCCCAAACACAGAGGGATGTGCTCCATCGTCCACAAAAGTTGAGACAACTGAGTCAAAGTCTCTGTTGGAACAGTCCGACGAAATAATATCCAGGCAGTCCTTACTATCAAAAACCGAACGACAATGAAAACAAGGACTCAGCGCGTTGACCCCTGTGTATTGATATCGACCCTGGAAAATAGAGTGTACAGAGAGAGCACGTCAAGCTAGCGAGGCACGGGGCGAATTGTGTTTTTAGCCCCGGACGGATATTACAAGTTAATAGCTTGACCAAAACAAAAGTAGGTAGGAAACCAAAATCACCAACAATGCCACACCTCTACTAACGCCTCCTCAACTTGTGTTGAAAAGTGCTGGCTCGAGATCATCTGAGCCAGCAGCCCTATTGTGTCTGAGAGCCGAGATGCAATTGTGGACCTCAGTTTAAGTGGGCGGTCCTAAGTCTACCGACCAGAGTGTTACATTGCAATTCTTTGTTCGCAACACATTAGAAGCAGGAGTCCAGCTAAATGGACCCTCAAAATGTTACACTAGCATTCTAACCTGGACTTATTATGGATGAGTGCCATCTGCCTGGCTGACGGTTTCACTGACATATGGTTGCCTGGGACCAATAGCACGGATCATCATCATCATAGACAGCAATACGTCAGTGGTTCATACTGATGCTTAACTGCCACGGATAAGCTTGAAGAGTATGCCAGTGTTCCCTGGTGCAGAAGTGGTTTCTATTTCCTTAACTTTCTCCATTAACCAAGCTTCACAATCGGTGATCAGGCTATGCTTCAGCTTCCTATAGATGTATGAACTGTCAGGAGGAATATTCCGTTTCGTATCTAACAACTCCATGTGTTTCTCCGAAATCCAGTGATTGTTTAACACATGAACGACAGTGCCCCGTTCAAAAGTGCCTACTTCGTGAATGTGTCCAGCAGCTACTATGATTTTCGGGTAGTAATTGATAAGCCTGCTTTTTGAGCTAGTTTGTTACTTATGCGTTATCGACGATATAGCCAGTTTCTGAACAGTCAGTCGCTGCTGTCGATCAGGTCGTTGTCCAACGAAAGTAAGAACGAAACGGCAATGTACCAGCGCGTGATTTGAATCCAAGTGTGTGCTCCAATAGGAACGACAGCCCTGAATCGAACCACGACACCTACAACTAACAGCTATGTGGTCTATCTGAGACCGGGCCTGGTTCGGAGAAGGTGGGCACGAGGTATAACAATGACGTGCACGACGTCTAAAGCTAGTGTTGGCTTAAAATAGCTCATGCTCAGCGCACAGCCGTTACAATCACCCGACGTTATCTGAGCGATGTGTCACATCAACAAGACTGTTGCCCCACCAAGGTGGCCGACCTGGGCATTCATATCTCTGGCCAGAACGGCTGTATCAGAACCATGTGTCGACTGAGGGAGAGTGGCCAGATCCGAATGAAAGGCATCCTTAACACCAACGTCACTACAATCAGCTGGAGCGTGAGCAGACAATGGAAGGATTCCTGGAGGTTTTCCGTCTTATGGCTGGTCTTAGTAGACCCTGTCAAGCGGATGGCACAAAGTCTGCTGTCAACAGGTATCCATTCCACTAATGCAGCTGAGGCCGTCGTGCTGGGGACTACACCTATTCTAACCTAACCGGTAGTTGTGGCTATGAAGTCACCTGAGGTGTATAACTGGTATCGGGTAGACAGTGCGAGTGCTGTTAGTTCCAGACGTTGACTACTGTCGTGGATTCTGGTCTCGGAAACTCAGCCAACATCGTCACTTAACGAGTCTAACGTTCGTGCGAGAGCAGTCTGTTGACTTATCTGTTTTAGAGTGCGAACGTTGAAAGCACTGAGATTAATTCGCATTCCAAGTCTAAGCGAGGGAAGTCTGATGCTGAGTGGTAAGAGACGGGGCTTACCGACTCAGTGTTACTACGATTATGTATATCCGTTGTGACACCTGCAGAGTGATCATTAGGAATGGGGATCGGGAGAGGCCTGGGAGCTAGATTTGATGGGAAAGTGGGGAGGGTTCAGCAGTAGCATGTTTTCGCCTATCCACTCTGCTGTATGTAGCAGATAGGGAGACACGGTTTATACTGCGAGACGGCCGATGCAGTATGGAGTTAACAGTGTTGTGAGTATTCATGGTTGTATGTGGGTTGAGATACTACCAGGACACCTAGACCTAGACAGGAAAACAAGCCTCTGGCTTGAAAGCCTGTACCGCAAGGCAGCGAGTTAGTGGCAGTGTACCAGAACTGTTATTTTTTCCGGACAAAGATGCCAACCTCATTCCACATCGTTCTATTTAGTCCAGTAGTTGTTGGAGATACGCTAGACGTCACACTGCGTCAAGATCTAGTCTCGTTGTGATGGACTGGATGGTTTCACTCTGCTGAGTCCGTCTTTTCTTACCTTCTTAGTTCGAAGGACTTGTTATTTTTTGTTCATTACCTTGTCGTGAGTCCCCGCGGTTATTGTGCGGTCTTCATGGCAAGCTTCATGCCGAAGTCAGTTGATGGTGCACCCTATTGCTAATCATGTTCGCTGTGAAAACTTAACTTGGCATCACCCATTGTTCTGTTCTCATGGGATAAAAGTTCTCCCTTCCCAGTGACAGGCGTCTACTATTTCGGATGTTTTCTTGCTGGTGGCATACTGTATCGCGATATTCTGTTCAGTACTTCATGTTCTAAACTGTTAATGACTCAGAACTTCCCGGATAGGTCCTCAAGAGTAATTCAGTCGAACCGCCTGCCGTGCAAAGATGTGCATGTTCTGGAATACTAGTGTAGCTGCGTATAGATTGTTTGGGGTCTGAGCGGCCTTCACTAGAAACTAATGAAAAACTTCGGCGTTCGAATAGTTCGCTAGACGAGTGGCTAACTTACTGTTTCATGTGTGCTCGCAAACATCGTTCTCGCCTGTTGTAACTCACATTAGTTTTTTTTCCTGTGAGAGGCTCTGTGTCCGAGGGTTTGGACAACAGACCGAGTATAAATTGTGCGGAATTGCAAATGAGAAGTTCGACAGGCTGTGAGAATGTTCCAAAAGAAAGTTCAGGCTTGGGAATCGGAAGACGTTGACGTTAAGGGAAGTTAACAATGAGACTGTAAAGACTGATAGCGCACTTTTTGTTTATGCTTGCTGGATAGGTCATCGTTCGAGGTTGTTACTAATATTTATTTGTCCCATTGGGTACCTGGATCATATTGCAGAGGGTCAGTTGTTGCGACGGCCACCGAATACAAAGGTGCACGAAATGCAAATTGGGAACTTCGATCACGGAAGTTGTCTGACAGGTTTTTCATTTCGAAAATGAACTTGGAAACCTATGAGAATAGTTGGTTATCTTGGGACGTAGAGTCTAGTAAAAGGATATATACACGGAGTAGCTTTAAGGGCAATTAACGGTGTAGCAGTCAGTCAGTTCGTTCAAATTCGCATGGTATTCGTCATCGACAACTTTATATCCGAGTGTCAGTTCTGGGTGGTATGCACATATAAGGTGAGCCAATTCTCAGACTGCAAAGATACGTGGGATTTTGATTTTTAAACACTGTATGATTCTGCCGTTCAATGACACCAGACGACAGTTCACAATCCATAAATCACTGTACTTGAAAGGTTACTGTAGACTAGTGTCTCCAAAAGTGGACGGTAAGGGGCACTAATGGCAAATAAAACTGAAAGGGACGACATGGAGCGCTTCAAACTTCTAGATATGCGACCCAAGATTGCTTCAGATTGATTTTCAGCTTTAAATTAATAAATTTACACTAGCGACTAGTCAATTCCACTTGTCGATATTCATATTTTGGCGTTCACGCAATACATACTGGGATGTTATGCTGAAAGTTTGGAAATCTGATATACCGGACGAACCCAGACTTCAACTCAATTGGCTTGGCGGCAGTGTGTTTCCTCAGAGAAAAGAAAGTAAAGCATATCTGTGAAAAAAGATCACCACCGACATACTCGACCTGACGGTTGTTCACACTATTTTTGAAGTGTATTGCCTCGATTTCATAACCCCTCAAACGCTAGCTTACCAGCTCGCTAGTGTGGACGCCTGACTCCACATGACAGTCCTATAACTGTAGTGGTTGGAAGTATGTAGGGGAAAATATATATTTGCCGGTGTTGATAGCTATCGCAATTCGGGGACATGAAGAAGTCCCTCATGTCCATTTACGTAAAGACACACGACAACGAAATCCTTGATGTAGGAAGACAACAGCCAGTATTTGTACATCGTACCAACTATCCCCTCACAGCCGACCTTGATTTGTCTCGGGTTTCCGCAATCTAGCTGCTCGATTTCGAAGCCCATAACATTTCCACGACTTCCGTTGCTGAAGACAGCCGTGAATGCCGTGCAGTTTTGTTTTCGGTTCATCCTTATCGTTGTGCTAAAACCCCTCCAACTTGAGTCAACTATTACAAAAGGCTGCATACGGTTTTCTTACGAAATGTGTATATGGTCTGAGCTGGGAATTTGACGCATTAGAATTTAAAATATCTCAACTATGTGGAAGCTATCTGTGTGGTGGTAGTATTCTCAACGAGTAATGTGTGATACTACTTAGAGTCTTGGAAGAAGTCTATCCATGATAGAGATTTCAAAAATTACAACGGGTGATTAACTGTGCAGGTTTGTTATCATGGGCACGTTAGGTGAAAAGCCCATGTTTCTGAAGTTCTAGATACCAATATTCAGTGCACCTGTTCTGTCCGGCCTGAGTATCCGTGTACGGTTTCATCGCCAGCGGAGGGGCGTACACGACAACAACCGACGTAGATTATGAATAAGCGATGTGTTTATCCAGTTCCTCTTTATAATTGATTGATGTGAACTGCTGAATCTAAATGACAACTCTGCAGACGTGATGGCCGTGTGTGTATTTGGAGTTAGGAAAGTGAACGTCAGTCAACGTTGGACATTATTACTGTTCGGGAAAATCAAAGTTTGGTCCATTTGCATATACATGGGGTCGCCTGGATGATTCACTAACGATCTAGCCATTTGTGATCGTACAATCTGTGATGAAACCAACGAGATTGTAATGTGAGCATTTCTTTTGTCCTTCCACAGTTGATAAAGCGGTTGAAAGGAATATCTGGAAAAATTTAACTGCCGAGGTAGTCAACTTTTCACAGCTGTTCACATTGTCTTCGGAATGCAGCACCTTAGTTTTTCAGCTCTTAACTTTCACACAGCTGACTAGACATCGAATCTAGCATCAACTGTATGTGTTGATCCAATCCTCTCGACAAAATCCCTGGTATTTGTGTTGGAGACAGATAATCTCGCCATGGGCGTCAAATTTGCCTAGAAAATGTACTTCACCAATATTCCCGAATACTCGTCAAGTTTGTTCACCCTTGTTTAGAACGAAACACTATATGGGTATATCGGTCGATCCGAAATCAATATTATGCTATACCATCGAATTCATCACGTGCTTGCTTACTAGCAGTTTGAATTGTTCGCCACACGGTGCAGTGTTTTGCTTCTGGTGATCGATCGTTTACGGATGTCTGCGTGACATATCCGACTTGTCAAGTCTATTCAATATGAACGAAGATGGGTTCACATCCGTTACTGAACACAGTCGACTACACGGATATCAGTTGACTGAACTGTTCGACTCGGGCAGATCCGGTTTACCAGTTCTCCACCAGTTCATCCGGTCAATATATGAAGCAACCCAGGTGGCGCAATTTGATTCACACTTATTAGAAAATTATTACAATAGCGTTTTGCTTAGCAGAACCAAAATACATTTCCGAAGCATGATGCGTTATCTGTTCTACATTATTTTCATCATTGTGCTCGAAGCTGGTACACGAAATCCACAAACAACGCTGATTTGCGTGATCCGAATTGGGGCTTCTTGTGCGCCCATTCTGCTTGCCTACATCATCACGCTGAGCAACCCGAACCATCAGGTATATGTGAGACTCTCATTTGTCTTATGTCTCACTGCAGCAGTGCTCATTGTTTGGGCACGTGCGATGATAGTTCGTCAGGAACATGGACTGTATTCTCCAGATATTGTATTGATTATTGGCATATTTGCTCTGTTACCCCTGAGAACCACGATTTGTGTATGCATTTCTGTTATGCATCTGACTGTCACAATAGGCTTGGAGGTTTATCACTCTTCAGCCAAAGACATGCCGTTGAAGCAATCGCGGCTTAGTATGGATGCGTTCAGACGTCTACAACACAGTAATCGAACACATGCGCTTAGTCTTCCACTGAGGATAGTCGCCATTCAAACTCTTGGTTGGATCCCAATCCTGTTGGTCGCATTGTATCTACGTTTCTGGAACATCGTCAGGCGTTATTTCACCTTCTTCAAGCTGGGTAAAAGTGTACATGCTCGAAACGAATGTAAGTCAGCATTGAAAGGCCAAGTGCGTTGGATTGAAGCCATAATGCCGTCGGTGATCCGAGTCGAATATCAAGCACTGCGACAAAAAAACCTCGACGTTAGTTCAAGCATGTGGGTCTTTAACCGAACCTATGATAATGTGAGCATACTGTTTGCCGACATAGTTGGATTTACGCGTATGAGTTCAAACAAGACAGCACATCGTGTGGTCACCATGTTGAACAATTTATTCAATCGGTTTGATGAACTGTGTCAGATCACAAAATGCGAAAAAATTGGCACTCTCGGTGATTGTTACTACTGTATTTCCGGCTGTCCACTCGCGCAGCCCAATCATGCTGTTTGTTGCATAGAAATGGGTTTAGGAATGTGCCGTATCATAAAAGCATTTAATCGCGATTTTGATGAGTCCGTCGGTATGCGAATCGGAGTTCACACAGGTCGTGTGAACGCGGCCATTATTGGGTCACAGCGTTTTCGTTTCGATGTTTATTCGTATGACGTGATCATCGCCTCGGCTCTGGAGAGCACCGGCCGTGCTGGCCGAGTGCACATCTCGGAGAACACATTTGAACTGGTGAAAAACATTTACAACTGTTCCCGAGGTGAGCCGTTACAGATTCGAAAAGAACAAATCCGAGGTATTGCTGGCATGGAATTGGTCAACACCTATATTTCATCCTACTTTGTAGATCCACGTTCTTCGCAGTGGCGTACTAAACACGAACGCTATGGACAAGCACAAACAGAACTGTATTCGGAAATGGATCAGCACAGTTCGGCTCATCGACGTTCAATGAGTTTTTCGGAGAGCGAAACCAGTTCAACCGAGCTGAGTATATGCGATGAACAAGTTGACCGCAGTTTTCTGAATACACGCGAGGCACCCTGGCGTTTGACTAAAGGTGAAACAGAGACCCTCTCAGATGTGATTCACGCGTTTGAACGTGATAGGCAGTTGATCGCTAGCCTACAAACGGACTCTGAAAAGCAGTATACCTTATTCCAAAACTTACCTCTCTGGCCTGCATCTTTGGCGTTTCGCGATCCGGAGAGTGAATGGCATTACTATTCTCAGGTCCGGGACCCTACGAGAAAGATCTATGTGGATTCACGAAAAGTGTCACCATTGGCCGACGTGTCCGTCTGCTTAACGGTTCTGTTGATATCGTTTCTGAACTGTTTTGTCCTGGCCTCTTATCATGAATCCGTCAGTAAGAAGTATGTTATTATGTCCGTAATCGCAGTTACGATTGATGTGATCATCTGCGGTTTGGTTAGCTTCGCTGCGACTAACTACGATCATCACATAAGAAATACACGTAAACGGGTACTGTGTCAAGTTCTCATTCATCCGTTGATCAACGAACTATGTATGGCCATCATAACGATTATGCCTAGCCTAATGCTTAGTTCGTTCCTGAAGTACACCATGAAGGAAGAACTTTTGCTTGCCAAACGTCAGATTCTCTCTATGGTGGCTTTTCACTGTGTGCTCATTCACGTGCTACCATTATCCTCTTCGTTTTGGGCACGCATCTTATGCACCATTATCAGTTTACTAATTATCACACACAATGGGAATTGTGCAACGAGATTGCAGAGCCGGAATCCCTTATGTTCGTCTTTAGTCCCTACAACATATGGATTCACCTATGTGAGTTTTTGCTACGTATTACGAGTCGAACTGATTGCCTGTCTTGTTCTGGTGGGGTTGGTTACCAGGGAAAACGAGCGCAATTGCCGACTGTGCTTCTACGTTTCTAGAGAAGCGGAAATTTGTGGCGACGAGTCGGAACAGGCCGTGAATGAAGCCCAGGAGATGCTTTACAACATCATACCGAAGTATGTTATGGATCATTTAAAACTATGGACTCACGACGATGTCAGCGGACAGAAATCGTTCAACTATGCTGTCTCTATCCCGAATGCAGGTGTAGCGTTTGCTACCATATCCAATTTCTTTTCCAGCTATTATCGGGAAGATTACAAAGGTGGTGAGAACGCACTGAAGTTGTTGAACAGTATCGTGTGTATGTTTGACTCGTTTTTGGACCGACCTGAAATGAAAGATGTAGAGAAGATCAAAACTATTAACGATTGCTATATGGTTGCAGCTGGACTGAACAGAGATGAGGTGACACGGAATCGATCGAACATACTGCACTTGGTTGCATTGATGAATTATTGTCATATGATAATTGAGGCACTGAACGAATTTAATGAAATGTACATTATTGGTACGGATCAGTTTGAAATTAAAGTGGGTTACAATGCTGGACCCTTGATCGCTGGCATTATCGGCAATACAAAACCAATGTACGATATTTGGGGCAATACGGTGAATGTGGCCAGTAGAATGTATTCC
This sequence comes from Paragonimus skrjabini miyazakii, assembly GCA_014338405.1. Taxonomy (NCBI): domain Eukaryota; kingdom Metazoa; phylum Platyhelminthes; class Trematoda; order Plagiorchiida; family Troglotrematidae; genus Paragonimus; species Paragonimus skrjabini miyazakii. The sequence goes on along the minus strand of JTDE01003374.1, from coordinate 1,263 downwards.
ACAGGGATAGTCGGCAAAATACAGGTGCCACAAGATGTGGCTGACGAACTCCAAGGTCACTTCCGCTTTGTATATCGAGGTGAGATATTTGTTAAAGGCAAGGGAGACATGAAAACTTACTTATGTGAAAAGAATCGGTAAATGGATGCGGGCCTATGTTTTATCTTTTAAACAGGTTCGTTTGTTTTTAACTGTCCACCTTTTTCTTATTATTAAAATGCAATGAATGGTGAAGTGGTTTCTATCTTTAAAAATACTTAGAACCAATCCAGAATTTCGGTTCTCATATCTATGCCCCTACCTCACTCCGAAAGGTGTAATCCAATGGTTCCGAGTATGCATTGTTCTGCTGTTCCGTATCGACAGGCCAAACGCGTACCAAGTGCGCATATTTCCTTGACTCCTGACCTGTCGGTGCATTCGGTTCGCTTATACTGATCATACGTTGTCCCAAGTCTTCCAAAAACTGTTGTCAGTTCGCACGACATGACCTACAGGTGCAATGTCCATTAAAAATGCTGCATATCTTGATCGTAACATCTGTTTGACTGTGAACTAACAAACCAGTCCGTGCGTGACTCATCATTGTATGCACTGTGCGTGAGTGTGTGCATGGGGTGCGTGATTGAACATGTATCTTTTGTCAAGTGAAAAAAACATGGAAGAGCTAACGAGGCAGGTTCCTTTGGTCAAGCAAAACACCACTCATTAGAATGGGCCATCAGCGGATTGCAGGCTCTCACCAAGCAAGCACCCCATCTATCTTGTTTTTTACTCTGTTTAGTTATTGATATCGTTTACGTAAACACATCTACTCCTAATACTTTCAGATTGGGGGCACTGACGTCGAATTGAAAGAGGTGCCTCCTTGACTTTTGAACCACGGTATAAAACGAACGCAATCTGATGCTACCCGAAACCAGTACACTGCGTTTTAGTGGTCAGTGTCAAGGGAAAGAGTAAACATGCAGCTCATCGGTCATGTTTCCCAATGGACCTGGAGAAAAACGCATGTTGAAGCGCTATTGTTGGACAACCCTGGTCGATTGATCCGGTCCACCGTTGCACTTATTTACGCTAGCCTACATCCGATATGCAGTGGCCCTATCCGCAAAGCCAATCTTTGAACTATAGTGACATAAACTGTTACTTATCGGGTGTCCCATTTCCTACACGTGAACATGCAGCTGCCTCGTCTGATTGAATGTCTGGGCACTTCCCTTGGCATCGTTGTGATCTCACTGAGTTCAAGCTCCGGCAAAT
>JTDE01003372.1:28715-50584 GCA_014338405.1 Paragonimus skrjabini miyazakii | reverse complement strand
CTTCATGAAAAGTGTTTAGCTGCTGTGCGGTGGACGTTAACACATTTGAGTCAGCAGGAGTTACAGACAAAAAAAGTTCGTTCGAACAATGAAAATTAGTCGTTAACTCTCCAAAACGGTTAATACAAAAATATATTTCCCGAACAACCACTTCCGACTCATTCTTTCATCATACATGGTAGTGTCAGGTTGCGCATCTCAGTAGTTTTGACACTTTAACACGCTCCGGTCCTGTTTGAACTTGATGGGTAAGCAAGGTTGGCGGCACACACAAGCGAGAGCAGGGTTGAAGATAGCTGGACGATGCAGATCAACGGTTTCTCCAATCAAATTCACTGCTGTTCGTACTGTCTGCCTGGCGTAACACACCACGGGTATGTCACCCAGCCGGGCGAGTCGAACAGACTCAATCCATAGACGCCAGGCATGCACAGTCTTCATACGGTGACCCGAATTTAAAACGAGGCTGGTAAACACTCTCTCCTACAACACCTCCTTGTGATTTGCAAGCCTACCACTTACAGTGCGGTACCTGCTCACCAATCCATAATGTAAGCATGTCATCTAATCTAGGTGGTATATACTAACATGCCTCACTAGACCCTGGAACACTCGTTGCCAGTATCTGATATGTCCGCTTCATCCGACGTCAAGTCCGCAGATGCCAAAATATACTTGGGCTGGTGTTTAGAAAGTTTTAAACAGACAAACTTGTATAAATATTTTTGGAACGGTTCGTTAGCACAGACAAACTTAGTTATCGGTAACTTTTCACACCAGACAGAAACTTCATCAAAACAGGTAAACCAATTACATATTTAGTAGTATTCATGGCCACCCAAACAAACCAGGGGCGGGTAGGCTGTGGGAAATTTCCACACAGTCAGTGGTCAGTGTTAATTCCGGGCTTTTATTTACAGTGGATGAGGAGCATGCAAAAAAGAGACAGAAATTAAATTAACACAATCAGTGAGATTGGCTAAACAAAACTCAGTTGATATGTCGATGAAATACAGAAAATCGACCCAATATTAAAAAATCTGTTCAGTTAAGACAAGGAACTAGCTGACTTAGTGTGATTTTGCCCACCACAGGACGCTCGTAATAAGATATAATTCTCACATTAATTGTAGCCAAGAAGCTCAAGTGTTAAACCCAAGGTGTGACCGCGTCCGTGGCATTGAACGCCAGTAGGAGTGTAGAAGGTCAGATGTAATGCAATACGCTGTATTATATTCTGTTTGTCGTTCAAGACCTAATGACATTCGCAAGACGAATGAAATATACACCTAGTATTTCTGGTTAAACAGCAATCAGATTTAACCGTAGCATTCGAATTCAGACAAACTTTCCAGCCAGTCTTTTTTGAAGAGAAGCACTAGGCTTGACTTCCGCTCTTGTTAGACCTTGTCTGTAGTGCACATCTTTGTCATGACCGGAAATAAAACTTCTGTCCCGTTTTCATGATGTAACCGTGTTGACCACTGTGTCGTCGACCTCACATTTGGTACGACCGAATAATCATATCTGAACGATCAGTTTCATTCGCTCATGAGTAATGTTCTGATTGCCACATCGTCTCGTGAAGAGACAGTAACTGTCCTATTAACTACGATCGATAACCTCATGAGTCGGACTTCTGTCCAACTTGAAGTCACAGAAATCACCAAATTATTGAGCGATACTTTGAGTATTAGTGAGTAGCAGGAGGATTCTGGTTTATATGAGGTCCACGGAAATGCGACAATTGTAATCAATTGTGTTCTATTGTGCGTCGGGCTTTCGCGGGACGGGAGTTGTCGATTCGGCTTGCACCCAGTTTTGTACTGTGTCGCTGCATTATCGTTGTCTAGCCAAGATTTGAAACAGTGGTTTGCACATATTTATAGAAGGTTTTACTTTATTGACAAGTTCTAACAAGGGCAAAATTTGAGTCTTGTAATTTTTTTCGAAAGAGGCTGACTGGAAAGTTTATCTGAATGGGATGGTTGTGATCAAATGTAAGTGATGTTTAACTTGAAACTAACCAACTTCTCGACCACCCACCAGTAAACAACCAGCACATGAATTAGATAAGACTGAATGCAGCTCATAGGGGTAACGAAAGTGTTTGGATAGAATGTGATTACATAAAGATAAACATTGGATACCACTATTATAAACAGAGGGAACATATGTTTTGATAACGAGTTCCAATCTTCTGCAAGAAGACCTGCAGGAAACATCAGGAGAACAATGTATACTCTGTGAGAAAATGCAGACGTGTATAAACTGTACAACCGACTTTGAGGAGATGACACAAAATGTCAGGCGTTCAGCTTAGAAAAATGCATGCAGTATGTCGAAACAATAAACTAATCACAACCACGTGAACAGACTTTACTTACGATTGGCAAAGCATGACGAAATTATTGAGACGGAGGTCGCATTAAGCAGTTTACAAACTACAATCTGAGCTGAGTAAAGTACTCCCTGTAGATTACACAAAAATATATGCATTCCAAAGCCATGTGAGCGTCTTTGGTCCAAGATGTGTGCGGAAAATCATCCAGACAAATGATATTGTGCGATTTCGCACACGCTTGTACACTATGTAGCCGTTTTATAACTATATTCATTACTTGTGACTCCGTAGCTCAGCTGGTAGAGCGCTTGCCGCGTTTGGGCATAGTGTTTCTGTCGCTGGTTCGAATCCAGCCGAAGTCCAGATTTTTCGCAAATGGATCTCTTCTAAATATATTCATTACATTTGGAGATCATTCCCATTCTTTCGTAAACTTAATCTCAGTTTTGGAGACTTAGCTGCGTTCAGTAACCTGCAAATTGATCAGGTTGTCACTTTTGTCCAAATTGATGGACAGTATCCACGAAGTGGTTCCAAATTAAGGCTTCCGAAAGCATGTCTGACGTTTACCGGAAAGAGGTCAGCTTTCTGTGGGTGATAGGATATATTTTATCTGGGCAACGGGATATTCACTGTAAATAATATGAAAATGTTCCTTTTACTTGCTGTTGTGATTGTGTATAACTTAATGGAAGTGGTTCCTGTCAAATTCTGAACCCATGATACCCTGCCTGTCTGATTCTGACGCTTTCAAAGGTGTACTTTTGTTGGTTTAAGGCCAATTTGCACTTTCGTAGAACCTCTGTAAATGTCCAGAAACTTTCATCGTTTGCTTTCCTATTTTCTTCCACAAATGGTTGTCGACATCGATGAAAATTTCGTGGGTTATTCACGTATAAGGTTACCAGTCGATCAATGTAAACACGATGTACCATTGGTGATTTCAGGTGGAATGTGTTAAATTTGGTACGAACTGTTGTATGCAGTAAAAGCTGTGTGGTTTGTTTTATCAATTTCTTTCATAGGGACTTGATAACACACACTACCTAAATATAGCTCGTTGAAACATCTGTAACGAGCATTTAAAAGGTTCTGAACTTGGGGAAACGTGCGGATAAACAAAACATAATGGTTTTTGACGAATAGTAGGAGATTTTTATTTTTATATAGATTGTACATCACCCACAATTGATTGCAGCTGTCACATTCCCATAGACTTTCCAGTCAGCCCTTTTTGAAAAGAAGCGCTAGACACGGTTTATCTGTAGCAGACAACCAATCCCTTTTACGGACATTAGTTTGAATTTACCAGTAATTGTGCATTCTAAAGAGATTTCGGAAACCCAATAATAGTATCGATAAACCATTTTCGGGTTCCCGTCTGGGTGCCTTTTTCATAGTCGACGAGGTATTGTGAAAAGTTGCAGTGATGGACTTACAGGTTGAGTTAACTTGACTGAATAGAGTCGATGGTAGTAGCTTAGGGACAGTGAGTGGTTGGTTTATTTCAGAGAAGAATTTCAGCTCACTTATCTAACCGCACAACATTGCGCCCCAATAGTATATCCACAAAGAGAACTGACGAGTTGATGAACCAGTGCAGACACTCACAGACTACAGACAACTGCAAACACTGAGCTTAATGGATCAAATGAATTCTTTGCAACCAAACATGCATTTTAGTGTGGAACACGAGAATCAAAACGGTCTACCATTTCTGTGTATATGTATAGAGAAGCGTCCATCGCAAGAGCACTTGCATAAGTCAGTACCTGCAATCAGGAGGCTTGTACCCCGATCATATAAACAAAGTTTGGTGCACACGTTTTTTGATGAGACCAGACGTAGTTGCACTGAAGATACCTTCCAAGAAAAGACGGCCTTGTGACAGATCACCCTAAAGCTAAACGGTTACCCTGAGCCTTTTATTGGAATATTCAAACAACCCTATGATGTGGGGATCCGACCCTACACAGTGTCCAAAAAACCGGTATTTCTTCGCCTTCCCTTTAAGGACGATGACGTATGCCATCTAATTCACTGTCGTCTGGTTAGTTCCATCACAAGAACGTACAATGCGGTATTCTCAGAACATTCCGGATTCCGACGCCCTATGTAAAACAACCGGTGTCCGAGTCAGCCAAATTTAATGATACTGATGAGTAGTCGAGGAGTTGGTAAATTCCAAGTCGAACATCATTCACATCTGACCACAGCTGTCTCATTCCCATAGACTTTCCAGTCGGCCTCTTTCAAAAAGAAACACTAGACTCGAGTTTCGCTCTCATTACAGCTCGTCAGTAGTACATATTCTTGCCACAACTGGGATTTGAACTCCGGCCATGATTTCGTGAGGCAGCCGTGTTGACTACTGCGCCAGTGACCTCACACTAGGCACGACCGAATTATCATATGTGAACACTCAACCGCCTTTGCTTGTGAGTAATGATCAGGTTGCCCGACACAGTAACTGTCCTGTTAACTCCAATCGATAAACCCGCGATTAGGACTTCCTGGACAGGTCAAAATCTCTGATCTCATTAAACTTGTTAGACAATATTTTAAATTACTAATGAGTAGTCAGGGATTTGGTTAGTTTCAAGCTGAACACCATTTACAATTGATCACGCCCTACGCATTCCCGTTGACTTTACAGCCAGCCTCTTTCGAAGAGAAACACTAGACTCGGAGTTCTAAACCCAGTCGTGGCAAGGATATCTACTGCCAACGAGCTTTAACAACAGCGAAACTTGAGTCTGGGGTTTCTTTTTGTACGAGTTTGGCTAGAAATTCTTTCTGAATGCGAAGGTTGCAATCAACTGTGAGTGATGCTCAAGGTGAAATTCAATGTTGTATATGAATATCGATGTAGATGCTGAGCATGTTACATAAGCAGAACTGAGGGCCAGTTGCGAACCGGGGTACTGAAGCACATTCCGATATGGATCAAAAAACAGGTCACGCAAACGCATCCCATCACAGTCGGGCATAGAAACCAGGAGACTGCATCATCCATCGCACGTCATAATCTAATGACGTAAAACCAGTACGATCCTACAATCGCATTTCGCGGTATCTACTCAACGTCACACAGATGTACACTGCGCTAGGTTGAAGCTGTTTCCATCCGAACATTCAAACTCGTGCCATGTATTCAGGAACAGCCGTTTGTACGGTTGTCGCTACCACGGTAATGACTGATTGTAAATTCTGACCGTTGGCCTTCTCTGGTATTTAGTTCACTTTTTCATACTGATATATAAATGGTTTTTATCAAGAACTCGTAAAGATTCATCTAAATTTGTCCGCACATAAATCATGCAATGTCAGCCTACTGTCTTCATTCAAATTCTAGACCGGAAAAGAATGCTTCAACAGCTAAAAAGATTGGAAAATATGTTCGAGAGTGATAGAAGGTAGATCAGTGCTTCTCCGTGGTTTGTTGTTCTTATCGGTTGTACCGGAACATTTGAATGGTTGTGTCTTAACACTACTACTACTTCTTGATTCAACGGTCTGGATTCTGTCCAAAAACATTCTGCAGCAGCACAATTTCTACAGCAGCGTCGTTTTTAAAGTACAGTTATTGGTGAAATAAGTGTACACCTATCTTCCCAATAGTCCCATTCAACAGAACTTTTACGGAGAACGTGAACACATCCAACAGAACCGTCTTGTAGGATGGGATCCAACTAATGTGAGATACATTGGAGTTGTAAATTAGACCCTTGGTCGTTGAACTCATGTCACTAGGGCGCTGAAAGTTTGTAGTCAGTCGACCCCGGAATCATCTGATTCGAAATGACATAGCGAACTCCGGTTGTGGTGAAGTGGCGTTCGTGTGAACAGTTATTTGTTGTATCCGGCGTCTGATGTATTCAGAGTTGCAACAGTTAGAACAAAGGACCAAAATAGTACATGTTTGGGGTTAAAATCTTCTCGAAACACACGTTCGGTGTCATGGTTGTTACCATTTGCAAGTAGCATGTCTAAAAATTTAGGAATCTGCTGCTTCTTTAGTGGGGAAGTTCATCGTGCACGCATACTTGGTGAGTGGGGAATTTTAACTATCAAACACAGGCAATTTATGCTACCATAACTTATAAAACAATGATGCCATCCAGGATCTGAAGGCAGACCGAGTTTCTGCACACTGCCCCAATAAGTACTTTTAACATCCACACTGATCTATAGACTTCACTGACCCTGAGATAGACGTGACAACTAACTCACAAATCAGTTACTATCCATAAAGAACAAAAGACGCTTTAGGACAAGACACAATGTAGTGCATCCTGTCATTTGAGCTAGCAACAGACCCCGACGGAGTCATCAAAGTCAAACTGAACAGCCAAGGTTCTCGTCCTTTCAAACGAAAGTGACCAGCTGTTAGCACGCCCTACTTGGGATCGTACACAGAGATGACTATGGAATCCAGTGCTTCAACGTTATATTAATTTCGTAGTGTAGCGAAAAGTCGTTCAGTAAGGCAAGATCTTCCCTATCCAATTCGTACGTCTCCATGTCATGCTTGTGCTCGCATTATTGAATCATAATTCCAGCCAAAAGCACAGCGAAGTTTCTGTTTAAACGTCATGTATACTTCTAAGTGGTTCTGTGCGTTTAGTTAATATTATCTGTCATCAGTCCGATTTCACTGAGGGGTGATTCGTACGATCTCTCGTGTTGTCCGTGAACCATTCGTAATGGGCTTTCAACATGCCACGTTAAAATACTTCACTGAATATTGAAATAATCACGTATTCGACTCGGCCACCTATCATAACGACACTGGCTTAAAATTTCGCTCTACTTGGAGTGAAATTTTGGAAGTTCCACTCGTCGTATCAGATAATCTGTCATTACGTCCATCTTCCGATTAGTTGTTTTAACTAAAATTTTCGATCGATGTAGTGCACTTACTTCGTTTTGGCCGAACTTCAGTTATACTCGAGTTTGTCGTAGGCGGAATTCACCATATCGCAGGTATCTCTATAGATGTGCTATTGGAGAGTGATATGGGTACATTGTTCAACTTCCTCGCTAACGGCACACCTCTGCCCTATACGCATGTTATCGGATGAGAAAAGCCGTGAGTACGGTCAGATCGTGTGCAGTTGTACAATTTCTTGTCGTGAATATCCATTTCGTACTGTGACAGTTGAAAGTGATATTACGCGAGTAGCTGGACTTTCAAGGTTCTGAGCTTTGAATCAGAAGACAAGATAACAAGAAAAAGATTTGATGAACATCAGCAATGATACGTCTATCGATGAGTTGACTGATTGGGAAGCTGATATCATTGATCAACTTGAAAGTGCAGTTCTTCTGGGCTGAGCAAAAAGATAGATGAGAGATGATTATTCACGTTATCACATTCTGTAAAATCACCCCGAATTCCCGCGAAAAGCGCCTTAAAGCAGTGCTTTTTTAGATGCAACGGTGAACCAATATGCTAAAGCACGTTATACGGATAGATCGGACCTTAGAAATCAAACTGGCAAACTAATGCGTATAAACAAATGACGTCGGATTCCATTATCATTTCATTGGAACGCATAAATTTTGTTCACCTATCCGCTTTGTCAATTTCACTTCAATGTCAAGTGTGTATTTTGGATATCTGTACACCCATAATCGGCAGATCATGTACTGGATTTAGTTAAACGGAACCATAAATCCTATAACAGTGTTGCCTGACCTGACAAAGCTATTCCGTCCGAACTGAGGGATGAAACTCTCACTGAGATTCGACAGTATAACCATGCGTCCGCAAAGAAAACAATTGAAAAGAGAAGCAAAAGGAGATAAGAACTCTTAACAGCAGAGTGTATTACCGAGGGTGCACAATGTCCTTTGAACTCATGGTGAAAATCGACAACATTTTACGGAAGCAAACATTAGTATAAAACCTCACCACATTCATTGAACGCCTGATTCAACCTAACCCTGATTATGAGAAAGGGGAGCAATCAGACAGACAAACACATTGCCAGATCGACAAGCTTACTGGTAGATTAGACTTTTTCGTGTGTTGTACCGTGAATACATCGGTATTTGAAAACAGACAATGATTACGAATTATCCAAGCCAACAGTTACAGAAAAAACATGTTACATACTCCGTCCATTAGTTATAGTCTGAAACCACACTAGCTCCGCAGGTAAAAGTTGCAAAACATTGATTTCATCAGACACACTACCCAGACTAAAGTAACTATAAACCTAAGTGAATTTGCCGGTCACTCCTTATGTCTTGTTATACGTACTAATTCGGATGGATGCACACATACATAACGCAAAGCTTAGTACAGGGTAGTTACAGTGCTTCACAACATGGAAGGAGTAGAATTAACTTTGGGTTTGTATTATGTGGATATGATAAGCTACCCCACACAGAAGACAACTACAGTAGTTCCCAGCCCTGTCGGACGAGGTTTCTAACAATAGATCCCTTGGATCATCGGGTCCTGTGATATCGGAACTGTAGAAGTCGGGTATGGTCAAGCTGTAAGCATTGTGCTGTGGCGAAAAGAACAGACGTACGAGAGAAACGGTAGAGTAATGCATGATAAGCAACTGTACAGTCAATGGATGGGCTGTACAATATCCACATGCAAAAGCAAGTATACTACAGATCAATTGTTCATTCAGGAAAATTATACGACTCGGTTCAGTCAGTCGTAGGCAGGGTCGCGAGAACGCTGACGAGCCATGTATAGTGAATCAAGCTCAACCCACACATACTATTGTTTGTGCGCTCATAATTAACGGACCACAAAGGTCCCCAGCCAAGATGGAGCGTTGAACTGACGAACATCCGCCTCAACGCTGGTTTTTCCATGTCGGCGGTAGACAGGTAAACGCAGCATGTGTCCTAGTCATCAAAATCGATGACGAGAAACCGCCAGGAAGTCTTCAAGTTGCTATCCGTGAACAGCTATTTGACAGTATCGTCGTCTCTGCGGCGATTCGAACATATACGAACAATCATGCACAAGCAGAAGTCAAAAATGGATGCCGGATGAAAAACCTTCGGACACGCTCATGCTACGATTCGTAACCATATATCAGGACGGAATGCGAAGAAGCAGCCTACATCCGCATTTCCCCGGAAAGGTCCGTACCTTTCCGTCGTCACGAGCGGCTTCCGGATTGCGACGTTTGATCACTTCACGCACTACTGATGTTACGTGTATGATTCAGCAAATCTCGAAGTTTTGTGGAATACATCTGAATAGGAATTTACCTGAACAACTTATCACCGAACAGGCTAGTGGGAAGCTTTTCTCCATGATTGGCCACAACATTACAAAAGTAAAAACGACGACTTATCATAAATTAAATAAAAGGGTCCCGCCAACAAGATTTCACTAACAGATTCCTGTCATAGTTCAGTAGTTGTGAACAAATAAATCCAATTGTCAAATGCACTCGATTGCCCTATGCATTCTTGGTCTGACAGACAAAAAGTGCCCAATAATTAATGGCTACTAGAAGATTACAAGAACGCGGACGATCGGAAGCATGTATGCGTTGATTGGCAGACGGGTAGGAATACCTAGTTGGTAAGCACAATCACCTGAATATGAAATCTTGATTGGAGAGAAGTGAGTGGCAAGCGTGATGTTAGCACAAACTGACTGCACTGTGTTCATTGATAAATACACACTTTTGATCACCAAACAATAATTAGTAACGTGCGTCCCATTTGGCGAAACAGTCGCCCTCGAATAATCAGCTAAGTTACCAAATTGACAATCACTCACCAGTCCAGCACTACAGGTGTGGCTGATGAACTCACATTTCTGTTTACTATTAAGAAACGATTGTGGCTGCACGTGTGAATGCAAAGATTCGGTCGTGGACGGCGCGACGTCAGGAACACGGTGGTTTACACTATCCTTTTAATTGGAACAAAGACTTGTGTTAATGAAGGGATCCAACTGACAAGAAACTCAAGGAAATTGACCGGATGATTCCATTTCAATGCAAAAGCTATAACCAGACTTGACGTTTTGGAGACGGAAATACGAATCAGCAATTAGTAACCACATGTGCACTGCACCTTCACGTAGAGCTGCACAAGTGTCGAACGGGATTTAGGATAGCGCGGTTCAAACTCGCTACATAATTAGAAATATTGCAGCTGAGCTCGGCGTTTGTACGTATCCTCAGGTCCTGAACTAATTTCCCCAACGGAGCTAAAGTAATAGGCAGGGAGACGGTAGAGACCATCCAGTGATTTGTTTCATCGATCTCTACGATACGGTAAGCCTGCGAATGTCTGGAATCTTCACGGCACCTCATCCATCTTTGAAGATATCGATCGCAACAAGCCCACTACTTGCAGGTCGGCAAACATGATGTCCGGTATCATACAGTCCTTGGTCGCTGAGCACTAACACGAATCGTTCAATTACAGCCGAGCAATCAAATCAGTCTAGGATGCAGAATTTCATACGTTGTCAACCAGAAGTAGATCCTCGCCGAGATAAACAGGCAAACGGACCAGCAACAGCAATACTGGTTAAAATAGTATTTAATACAAGCTCACTACGTCATCAGGTGTTTCTGATACGTGGGCATCCCACCACTGTGTAACGGAAGTTATATAACTGATCATACGGGACCCGCTTTGGTTTCAGTTGTGCTCTGCACCGTCACATGTGAAGTAGCATCCAGGGATGAGTTACTTCACATTTACTGAGACCTCCCATAACGTACGTCAAAGCTAATGTATTTGGTTTTGACCTCTCACCGACTGACTGCGGACAACTTGGTTTTCACACTCAACGATTTTACGAATGGTCTAAAACAGGTTTCCAGAAGCTGAATTATCTATGATTCCGGTTGATGTATTGTCGAAGGATAAGCTTTCTGGTGAATAATTGAACGTATGCATACTGACTAGTGTTTCATCAGATTTATCAGCTTCGTACACGTGATTGAGACGACAGAAGGAATTACTTCTTATCAGAGGTATGGTCAATAATTTTTAGGTTTCCACCTGAAGAGAAGTCCTAGTAGTGGGGATATCAATCGGAAGTAACAGGACTGTTACTGTGTTTTCTATTGAGACGACCAGTTAATCTGAACGGCACTCGCAGGTGAGTTTGGTTGGGCGTTTTCATACGACACTTCCTAGTGTGAAGTGAATAGCGCGTTGTCGGCGTTCACATCCTAGACACGGTTTACCGAAACTGCAACGCAAGTCTAATGACTTTTTCGAAAGAAGATGGCTGAAAAGTCTATGGAATTCGAAAGTTTAAATAAATTGTGAACAATGTTCCATTTGTATTAACCGAAATTGTAACCCGCGGTCGAAACCGACAAGCACGCGCGGATTGAATTTGAGTTGTGTACAATGCTGCTGTGTTGTGGGCGCCGCTTTAGTTTTCCTTTGTGTAAGTCGTGTGCATGGCTTACTGGGCCTTTGGTTCATGCTTGGTTGTGTTGTTTTCTTTTACAAAGTCTTTGCTGGGACCCTCTACTTCGGTAGAACGCTGTTCCCCGGTGTATTCACGTTGCCCTAAAGTTGGTCCGCAAGTGTTACGGACAATCAGAGTAAATTAAGAAGAGACCCATTTGGGAAAAATCTGGACTTCGGCTGGATTCTAACCAGCGGCAGAAACAACCTGCCCAAACGGGGCAAATGCTCTACCAGCTGAGTTACGAAGCCAGGTCGTAAGCTCAAAAATTTCACATTTGGTTGGGCGGGTAATTAGGTCTAAATATGATTAATTCGTGCCGCGTGTGTGTAAGTCTGACTTACCCTTGTTATATTCACTTATGTTGGATGACACTTTCCAGTTCGGTTGGCCAGACTGCAACCGTGCACAACTTTGTCTGGACGGGTTTATCACACTGGAAGCAAACCACATTCCTTGGACGCAGGTAAAAGGACGACGTGCTGATAACCTGACCACAGAACACCGTATTAAACTAAATTTATTTATATGGCTTATAGTTAATGTTGTACCAGCGCGGGACCGACTGGAAGTACTCACGTACGTTTGGTCACAACAGGATGGCGCAGAACCACACAGTGCACTATGTGCACGAGAATATCTGGATGCAACATTCCGGCGACGATGGATCGGTCTCCCAGGACTAATGGATTGGCCCCTACGGTCGCCACTGGATTTTTTTCCTTTAGGGCTACCTCAAACACATATTTTACAGAGAACGCCCACAAACAGTAATAAACTCCAAAATGACTGTAATCATGGAATGTAATGCAACTTCTAATACTGCTTCATAACACCTGCTTAAAGAGAATTCTTTTGTGTAGAAGAAACCTCGGAGGGTATTTTGAGTATCTCTTGTGAATTTATGGATTACATATTAATGTTTTCTTTCCTTTCTATCTTTGCCTGACGGTACTTTTGACCTTCCAGGATGACAACACATCACTAGTGGTAATTGGCTGATCCGTATATTTAATGGAATATTGTCGTATTATGGTACAGTTCTGAATCGTGTGTAGTGGAATACTCTGGATTAGTCACTTGAAAGTACGATGCATTAAGTTGTTATTTACAGACACGTATTGACCAGGCGTAAAATCTAAAAAAGACCTTTGAGAAAGGAGACCGAGTAGTCATTGCACGGAATGTACGAATGTTGTAAATGACATCGACAAACGTACATCAAGAAGATATGGCCAGTTCTGGCTAATGGCATAAATTAATTTTCGTACTTCGCACACATCCTTCATCCGTGGGAACAAAACGTGTTTCAGTGTAAGTAATGTTTCCTCTCAAACGACACATTGTCTTCCTAGTGGTAGTTCATCAGTGTGATTTAGTTTCAGCATGATATTCAGCCCGGTCCAATTTGCGAATGGCATTTTTCAAGACAATGTAGGCTTGCAGAGAAAAACGCACCTCAATGTGGGCAACATTTTTGGACGAACTGTTCACGCCGATCTTGCTAACACAAGCAGTTATCTTCATCACTACACCGATATATGGATAAAATGGTCAAACAATACGTTTCAAATAAGCTTTGTTAGCATAAACTGGAACAACACGGTCTGGCAATAAGGCCACAAAACCGAAACATGTTAGGCGACGTTTATCGTTTTGTTAGCATGGCTATAAAACGTCACGTCAGAGACCACAAATGGCGCAGTGAATCTTGAAACACAGTATGACGTGTTCCAGATTCTATGGGAAAATTGTTCGGTTCCGACCGCTCTCTTAGTGATTTGAATCTCTGTATGGTTTATGAGTGGAGCTTTTTATTATCTGTCGTTTGGTGGAAAAACAGTCGCGATAGCACAATCCGTTGGGGAAATATTATTTTCATTTCGTCCATTTGCATTGATCGATGCATGATGGTTCCTAGTCTAACATTGCCCTTCGAGCTCCGAGACGCTTACTTATGTGAGCACCCAGGTGGTATTGCTCGTGAATCGTGGTGGCCGAAGCTCTGAATCGGTGAAACCGAGCTACTTCACTGGTGATGCGCGTACACCCCCACCATACCCAAAACCAGCTAACCTGACTGTAGTTGTGTTGTGCCAGTTCGTTCACCCGATTCGGTCAGTGGGCTTGTCCGTTGGTTGTGCTTTTTGGTCGAGACTACGGATTTTGTCGTCCGACCCACAGTTCCGGGACAAATGGTGTTTACTTGGCCTGGACACACCGACGGTTGAAATTGGTGTGCACACTCTGTTTGGTCTGACTGTGATGGGAAGTAAGTGCAGCGTCGAACCCTTGCAACTTTGGCTAGCGCGGCTCACCCCATCCACAGGATGGCCTCAGTCGCCACGGCTACTGAGCCGGTTAATGGGGCAGTTCACACTGTCACGTGAGCACATCCACATGGTGTTAAGCCCGTATGGGAGTGAAATGCTGGTGCCGATTCGCTAGGTTTTGTCAGATGGGTTCATGTGCATTTTTGTGGATGTAGCTTCCGTACGCCGGACCGAGACGGGTTTCTTTGTCTTGTAGCTTAAACCGGGGAGCTTTGGAAAGAGGAATGTTTACAGAGCAGTTTACAGTTAATTCAGTTACAATGTTCGTGGAATAAAGTGCTCAAGGTGACACCGCTGTTTTTGTGCCTACCTTGTATATTCCACCGGATTGATCTCGACTGCGAGTAAACTAGATCTTTTTACATATCTGTTTCCATTTTAGGCACAATATTTTCCATTACATGCAAAAGCAAATCACTTTGGTGTATTAAAATTTCCACGTTAGAATCCTGGACGTGACGGCAAGAACGCAATTGGTCCAACTAACCGGAAGGTACAACCAATCTTAACTAGAGCACTTCGCATTGGCTATTTTGATAGAGGAAGTGGTACGGGTTATTCAAAGGGTGTCAGCGGCTTTGCTTAATGAGAACGGGGTTAGCGGTCAAAGTGCAGCATAGATCATCTGACCCTGTCCCTATTAATTCATCAAACTGCGGACCGTATTGGTTCCTTTGACAGGTAAAGGGTTGCGAGTGGTTAGGAGTGTCTGTGGATTTCGTGTCCAATGGGAGTGAGGTTTAGGGTTGTGGTAGACTATGAGGTGTAATATGAGAGTGGACCAGCTTGTGAGAACATGTTCGTTAGTTCTCTTGTATACCTGGCTGACGGACGCAATTACACTCGCATCAGTCCCGAAACACGCAGACGTATTACCGAAGCATTCGAAAGGAGCGATGACTGGCGCATGGTGGCCCTTCTGAACGGAGCCAAGGGTAATACCGCTTACAAGTGGCTTCATGTGGATTGCATCAGTTATGAGGCACAGCCTCGCAAAGGACACAGAAGCAAGATTCTGACAGAATCTGAGATAGATATGTCGTTGGAGTGGATTTTCGTAGACCTAACGGTTACACTGCAATTTTTGAGATTGCGCGTCAAGTCCAGCGTTGTCTTTCGGACGTCGAAACACCTACAAAGACGAATGTGATCAGCCAGGTGTTTTCGATCGGGGGCTATTGTGGCCGAAACTCTGGGACGATGAGGCCGACCTACTTGACCCTAAATGTGCTTTCACCCTCTTTTTCACTAAGATGGCTGTCGTCAAGGCGGCGTGTTGAGGCCACTCGCCATCCTGACTCGGTTTGCTGGACTTTATTTTTGAGGAAGCCCTTTGGTTTGTATTCCGGATTGTGTATCCGGGCCCACACTTCGTGGACGATCAAAATTACTCCGGCTGTTTGTGCTGCTTTTAGCTGTCATGGCATCCGTCAAACTGCTACTCAATTGACATCCGTCCTAGTACCCGAGACATGGCTTGTCTAACCTAACTGGCCGTTCGGACGACGACGCAGGCCGAAGCTTACGCTATTTTGATTGGGTCACTCACGTACCTACTGACAGAAGACCGGCTTGTCGGATGTGCCGTCACTGTGCGTTTTACGTGATGTGAACTCACCAACGCTCTCAGTGCTCACCGCGTGCATGTTAGCTTGCACATCTGTCAGCTTGGTGACTGGGTCCAGGTGCACTAGCCTTGATTACCCTCATGCTCCCGCCTGATCTGTGTTCTCCCATTCCGTATGGGTCAGCCAACTCGTGTCTGTCAGCCTAGCCATATGTATATTGGTCGTGCGGCCCCGTTCGATGTTGAAACTCAGAGAACCCCGTTCGTACACCATAAAGTGATATCGGGACGCGCAAATGTGATTTCAGGACATCTTAAAATCAGAAAAGATATTGTGAAAGTCAAAAAACTTTGCTCAAGTTGAACACTTGTCACGGCACACACATCGTTCCACCCGATTTGGTTGATTAACCCTGGCTCATTTGCGCTTCCTTAAACGGAATGCTTGGTTCAGTGTTTCTCACGTAATTGAGATCCATCAATGCGGTGCGTCCACGTAATGCATGACGGTCCCGTGTATCCCTCACCTTGGCTAATGATTAAGCTTTCTTCCTATCTAAACGTCCGTCGTTTTAGCTGGATTTTGGATGAGCCTAGATCAATGAAGAAACTGTCAATGTGGGCTATGACTAAACTGGTACTGACGTGTATTTTACACCCAAATTCACGCACAAATCCAACGGGTTGCACCATGAGTTGCAATCATTCGAACCCAGAATGCTGTATGAATCAGAGTATCGGTCTTTTGTTCTCAATGGATTTCTGTATTTGTACATCTGGAGGAAAATAAAGGGTAGCGTTCAGTTGTTCATTTGTGTTCTTATCCGAATCAGTCAATTTACATCCAGAAAACTTTCACTCATTTTTAATCCGGACCCATTCACCGTTTTGCAGAATGACAATTGATGTCCAACCTACAACACAAAAATGGGTAAATTTCTTCATAAAATAAATAACTAGTGAGACCAAGACAAAAAACGGAACATTTTTGGTTTGCCAACCTGAAACCATATTTTCAACTGAAATAACAGAATAGTAAAATAATATTTCGGCAATTCGTTTTTTAGAATGCGGGTGCATATGTCAACAACCAAAAGTGCGCTACTTACCAAAAGGATTCAGAATCAGTGGACCATGGCTATCGCTTCATCAGCTACCAGTGAAATAGAGATGAAAGACCACACTATACTACTTGTCAGTAGTAAGACAGAGGCACGTGGTTATATACTGAAGTAACCGGGAGAAAATACAAGGAAAAACATTTGAGTGCGCCCCAGCAAAAGTGGTGTTTTCTATGTATGAACCTGGAAATGGTAACTGCGGTGGTCCAGGACTATGTTTATGTGCACATGAGTGTTTTTGTTTGAGGTGGTGTTGAATCATATTTCCCGTTTATTGATTATCCTCATGTCATTCTCATTCTTAGCTAGTTCTGTGTACAGTAATATGCTTCGGGGCAAAAACGGATTTTCTTACTGTAAATCTACTGTTTATGACCAATGTATAGTTCGTCACCGCCGGTCTCAGATCCTGGTGACCATTTCCAGCACGTGACCAACTATTCTTGGTCTGTGGTCATCATTTTCAGCTGGCTGTCATTTTTAGTCAGCATTGGGCGAATATTGGGCTCTCAGGGACCAGGGACGCACGCTTGCACTGCTCCCTTATAATCGTAGATTAGTCAGCGCTCCTGAGTCGAGCACAAATGGATGCACTAGTGTGATGGCCAGAGGTGCGAGTATTCCAACACTTGGCGGAATACCTCAACGCGGGGGAGATACGTCCAAAAACCCACAGCGAGCGGATCGGGGACAGTGTGGGTGACCGGATGAGTTATCGCTCGACTGGATCGGACCAACGGGCGAGACACGGCAGGCAAAATAGGATGAACGACCAAATCGGAGGCGCGATTATTCCAACACAGAGGAATATCTCGACACGGCCGTGGAATACGGTCAAAGCCCACAGTGGATAGATGGCAGACAACACGAGCGACCGGACGAGCCATCGCTCAACGAAATCGGACCAACGGACGAAGAATGGCAAGCGGAAAACTCCTGGATAGATCACACAAACCGAGCAGAAGTGCACATGACGTGCGAGCGGAAACCAGGGGGTGTTTTGGGCTTGACTTGTGATTCAAAAAAGCGAGCGCGCGTAGTATGGTAACTAGCGTGTTGGACAATAAAGATTGTACTTTATTGGATATTTTTTCGCTACACTGGTACCGACACGAACAGTCGTGGCAGGCTAGACTCGCGCCCGCCACAGTGTGATCGATACATGCCCATGTTTATCAGGAAGCCATCACAGTCCGCTCTGAGTGCAGAACACTGTCTGATATTGTAATTTACAGTGATAGATTTTAGAGACTCGCGTTAGTTGCTGATAAGCAGCTGCTGCGAAGTGGGTTATCCCAGATCGACCCAGTTACCCAAGTAACTGTATCCACGACTTACTCAATGTTTTGCAGTTTTTATCCTAAGGATTTTGATATCTTTTTGATGCCCAAATTTTTACGCATTTTCAGCTGATCAGTATTTAGGATTTGTCACCGTTTTTCATTAACAGCAACGGCCTTCAAAATAAAATGATAAATCACCGAGTTTGCTGTCTTTTTGACGTTTGTTTCATGGTTCATATACCGTTAATATTGTTTCATATGGTTAATATCCGTGGTTGTTGTCGTTGGAACTTCAGCCCCGGAAAATAGTTGGACAGTCACTATTTCCTTGATGAACTATGATTGTGCATTCAGCGAGTATTCATCACACATATCACTACTGTAATTATTTCAGGCGCTTTCCCTCCTCACAAAATATACCCCTTGTTTAGATGTGTAGTAATCCGCACTTACAAAGATAATCAGGTCAAGCAGATGGTGTGACAGGGCCGAGCGAGTGAGTGATTCGTGGAGTTCACTCGGACTACATGGTGAAGAGGTGAGCACAGGCGAACTCAACGGTCAATCCGTCGCCTGATTGACTGGGCCTGGAACATCAATGCCAAACAATGTTTCAGAGGCCCGATTGCAATCCTAGTTAGGCGATGTGTACATTGGAAGTAAGGACAGTCACATCTATAATGAAACTTCAGCCGTTTTAGATAGGAGAAGAAATGCACAGTGGTGACAGTGATTGGTGTGAATCTTGAAACACTGGGTTCCCTTTAATAACTTCTTCAGCGCAGGAAGAAGACATATGTTCCGATATGTTAACATTTCGTTCACTCTCATTAGTCGCAAACGTAAAACATGCGAGTTATATATGACTAACAAATAGAGATAGACAGAATATAGACACGTGTGCAGTCACACCGTAAATTAGGTCATCACCACCACAGTAACCCTATTGGTTGCTTCAGCCACTTTTGTACACATAGCACCGGCTGATGAGTTCTGATCGACATGACTTCGCTAAAGGCCAGTAGCTTCGGGTTGTGTTGACGTAACAATATTTCCAATGATCTATTTAGGTCAACCTGGCGACCTGTTATCATGGGGTGTCTGGCAATCGATAATGCGAGGTTTCGAGTAACGGATTCACCGGTTTCAGATTGTTGTGTCATGAGCTGTTCTAACCAGTTTGGGACGTGTTCGGTCACACGCTGAGATAGCCGTCGATCTGTTCTTCCTATGTAAACGTCACCGCAACTGCAAGTGAACTGATAGACAACGTGAGAGACAGAATGGTCAGACCGACTGCGTTCGCGATTGGGTAGAACGGGTTCTTTGGAGGCTTGAACCAAGCGTAATTGGGCAGCCCCATACGTACGGGATAGGACACACTGCAATTTGTGCTTGATGTCGTTTACCAGATGACCGCCTTTAAATAGCAAAAATAGAAATATATCTTTCGTTTGAGCTATTTTGCACTGGTTCATTGCATTTGTTCATCATGCTGTGAATGTCTATGAACTTTTCAGTATATCCGTTTGCCAGCAACGTTTTTCTCAGCATTTCATGTCCCATCTGCAGCTTATCAGGGATGCAAATACGCCTGGCCCAATGAAATAAAGTTTTGATCAATCCTCGCTTGTTTGCTGTCGGGGCAAAGATGGAGAACTGAAGATATTCTCCGTCCCATGTTGTTTTACGATGAACCGATTGCTGTAATGTCACATCCGCACGCCTAGTGATGAGTAAATCTAAGAATGCTAAACTATTTGATTCCTTTTTTGTGAGACAATGATAGGTTCGGATCAATGGAGTTAAGAAGATTGAAAAATAAATCAAAGTGATCAGTGTCCGTAAAAATCAAAATATAATCAACATACCGCTTGTATAATAAGGCTTCGGCAATATTATCAGAGACTTGCCGTTCAATCATTCCCAAGAAGATGTCGGCTAATTCTGGGCCTAACGGACTACCCATAGCCACTCCGTCTACTCGTCTATAAGAAAGCCTTTCGAAATTGAACCTGATATTTTCTGTACACAGTAAAATGAGGTCCTTAAGATATTCAAGTGGAATACCTATATCACAGTTTTGGCTGGAAATAAAATCACGTACAAACTCAACTGTCTCATGAAGAGGAACGTTAGTGAAAAGGGAATCAACGTCAATTGAATACATAGCTTGTGAACTCACCGACACGCGTTCTAGTGTCTCTGTTAGTTCAAAAAATTCTTTAGGCAATGGGGGGATAATATTTTGCGAATGGGGTCCAGAATTTCAACCAGCCATTGAGCAACTTTATGATATGCTGAATTGTTCATACACAAAATTGGTCGCAGGAGTACTCCATCTTTGTGTATTTTTGATGCATCTCTCATTCGTGGTGTTTCCGTGCCAAGTGGCTTCATGTGCCTATATTGATTTTCAGATATATGGCCGTGCAACTACAGTATCTGAAGTTGTATGTTATTTTCAATTGTCTTATCTTTCTCAAACTTTCGTTGGTATTCCAAAATGGTATTCGTTTTCATCATGTAATCGTCCTTGCTCATGATAACAACATCAGAACCTTTATCCAGCTTTAGAAACACCAAGTGTTGCATTCCTCACAATTCTTCCATGGCTTGATAGTGTTCCTGTTTCAGACAACACTGCTGACGAATAGGTGCTGATAAGAATTGGTTAGAAAAAATATCTACCAATTTCGCGCGGAACCAACCCATCTCATGAGAAGACGTGGGCGACAGGTCTTTCAACTGACCGTACATATATTGGAAACGCACTTGCGTATTAAACTTGTTGACTTCTTTGACTGGTACTTTAAACTTCAGTTCAAGGAAGAGGACACCCAACTGCGTTTGTGTGAACTGGGTTGACGAGAGATCGTGTACCTGATTTAAGCCATCACTAAGAAATACACTCATATTGGTTGAGTGTGACAGATACCTCCGTAGAGAACGAAGAGTTCTGACCTTAGTGTTACGAACGGTTTCTCTGGAAAAGTTTTCAAAATTGATACGGCACACCAATCACAATCTGTTGAGGGTTCCAGCAAAACGGTGATGGGTTTCTACAAGGCTGTTTACTTCATCTCGAGCAGCATCGTCGTACGAACTCGTCAACCTCACAAGATTCACGTTGTTTCCTGGTACTTTCTATTTAGATAATAACTTGATAAACTGCATTGGAAATAGGCCAGATCGAATACCTTCCACAGAAAAATCAATACTTGCCCGCTCCACTGATATCTTGCATCGTAACGACAGCAAACGATCCAAGGCTTGCACATCCAGGACAAGGGGTCTTCGTTTAAGAAACTTGAAACACTGGGTTCCCTTTAATAACTTCTTCTGCGCAGGAAGAAGACACATGTTGCGATATGTTAACATTTCGTTTACCCTCATCAGTCGCAAACGTAATACATGCATCTTTTACGTTTGCAACTGATGAGAGTAAATGAAATGTTAACATGTCGCAACACATGTCTTCTCTCTGCGCTGATTGGTGTAAATGTTCGAATAGGGTACGGTAGGCTGAGTGCTACCGTCATCCCGTATACGCCAAGAGTCAGTGGTGGTCGGAGAAAACCTAGTCTGATTGACAAACAAGCTGATGAATTGTTGGGTTGGGTGTCTGATGATAGATCAGTGACGTTAGAACACTCGCAAATGCGAGTAAAATTGTTCTTCGACAACGACTTATCCATCACCACCATCAGGGGGCATTTGTGTAGTTCATGTATCGACATCATGAGTCCATTCCGCTGGCCATTCAGCATGAACACGGATAAAGACGAGAA
>JTDE01003372.1:11508-28615 GCA_014338405.1 Paragonimus skrjabini miyazakii | reverse complement strand
CGATTTGTCTTCCAAGTATTGGGGTGCTTTGGACATAAACACACTGCTTGCCGGATAAACGAAATTACCCTTAATTCATTGTGCACACGCACAATGGGGCGATCGTTGAAGAGTACGAAAGCATTTATTATCATGATTAACAGTCGGAGTTGAGATACCCACTTGTTTGGTGCTACGGCCGCAACTAGAATGACATATCATCAGCTGCGACTGGGCTCAAATACCGGAAAGCAGTGGATTAGGGTGGTCTTGTGTTGAAGACAGATATACATCTCGTTAATAGTTTCGGGTAAGAATTCATTCCAAGCGGGGTTGAAACAAGTATTCCAATAAGCTACATATAACAGTGAACAGCTTTTAAGCCTTATACCATACTCAGCGATGTTCAACCCTATTGAAATTGCTTAGTGTACCGTAAAGCTAAGGTGGGACTCCGTCTATAATTGCGGTCGGAGGTTCTGACAATGGGTGATACAACCAACACACTGAATCAGCAACCTGGGAGAATGACGTTGAGGGATGTGGCCAAGGTCACTATTTCCCATTATGACCAGAGTGTCAATCATGCTTTGAGGAGCTGTATGCAGACCTTAGGTTAAGTTACTGAATCGTTCGGTGATTGTACAACTGCCACTTTTTAGGACACTTACGAGTTACCTGTGTTTTGTTGCCGCTTTTGGTTTCACACATGGGTCACAGTTCGCGCAGCCGCACTGACAGTCTAACTCAGCACCCAGCCTTGGCAAGACTGAAGTTGTATCAGTGCTCCATCCCTATGCTATATAGTAATAACTTGCTAGGCGGTAAATGCATTGCGTCAAAGTTACTTGTCATTAGTACTGTAGACTTACCGTTTCCTTCCTTGGGTACGAAGTGCCGTAGTTTACAGTCGCTTTATTTTCATTTCAACAGGGACTGTCATAAGTAAGCAAAACAGTAGATTCAAACTTGGCCAGTGGAGATAACTGGACCAGAGTTACGATTGTGTAAGAATGCCACTTAGTCCAACACGGGTTAATGAACTGGAGGTAAATGAATGCTAACTTCACAAATTCTGCTCTCATTGAGTTAGGAAGTCCTTTTTAGGAGGAGAGAGGACTGTTGTGATTAACGTATTGTTCCCAGTTCCGAGTCTTAAGTGGCAGGTTACTCTTGAGTTAGTGGTATGTTGTTTCAGGTTGCACGTGCCAACTGAGTAGGTTTGATCTTCTCATTCAGTACTTCCCTTAAGTTACAGGAAAACAATGTGAATAATGTTACATATTTAGGCCCCATTAATCGGATAAAACTGGTGTTAATTTATATTATCCTTTCCTCCCCTAATATACCACGTACCGCCCCCAACGAACTTATATAAATGTATCGTTTTTAGCTTGAAGATGAAGCACTGAATGTTGCATTGATTGTGTAAAAGTCATGTACAGTCAAGAAATAGTAATTTATTGTAGTTAAAAGGGCAAATATACAGTAGACACAGTAGGTTACAGCACGTAAATATGACTACACGGTAAGACAATAGACTATACAATATCATCATACAAGCAAGCTAAGGATCAATTGTCCAATCAGGAAGGTCACGTAAATTATTCCAGTCATATATTGATAAAGCAAGGCCACAGTGTAGTGAATCATGCCCGCATCATAGACACCTGTTGTCGGTGTGCGCAAGGTCACAACACGCGCCTCATCCCATGACTAAACCCTGCGTACTCACAGTAATTGAATAAATCGAAAACCTCTGTGCTGAAATAACTCAATACGTGTATTAAGCTTAGCACACAGCCGGCGCAAGTGAACATAGCCATCGGGCTTCCGTATAGAAGGCCTAGAATTTCATAAATAATACCGGATTATTCGAGGTAATATTAAAAGGACTTCATTATAACGTCTAGCCTCAAACAAGAAAGACAAGTGGACGAGCGGAGCATACCACTTAGACTACACGCAGACTGCTGTCGCGAAGATCTGAACAGAGTTGCTAACCGACGGTGCAGGCGAGTTCAAAAGTTATGTACT
The DNA here is from genome assembly GCA_014338405.1 of Paragonimus skrjabini miyazakii. Classification (NCBI taxonomy): domain Eukaryota; kingdom Metazoa; phylum Platyhelminthes; class Trematoda; order Plagiorchiida; family Troglotrematidae; genus Paragonimus; species Paragonimus skrjabini miyazakii. The sequence continues at coordinate 26,599 of JTDE01003372.1, read as the reverse complement.
GCAGGTTGTGGCCGAAAGGCAAGAAAAGGAGGCAATGAACCTGCGAATTCAACCGTACCCGATGAAGCTTAAAGCCAAAGTTCTGAACACTGTTGAGCCGTGCGTGTAAAAGTTATTCTCTTCATGACTGGATAAGGTTGTTCTCGAATCCTTGTTATTTTGACCAACATTTCGTTACATTAAAAAGAAGTTTACACAGTTTGACTTAAAAACCTTTAGGGTCAACCGAACAATCCTGAACCATCATCAGTTCTAAACTTTGAGATGATCGAAGTGACCTTACTTCAGTCATGTTATCAATATCTGATCTAAAAAATATCACTAGCAAAAACTTATTGATCAGTGAATACTTAGCTTCATTGAAGTCTCTAAAGCGGAATGAGGCTGCAGTAATGTCCATACTGAACAACGGTGCAGGAGTCTTTATCTCAGATAAAGTTGATTACTTAGGTAAAATGAATGCTCTACAGAGAGACAAAATCAAACTTGCTGGCACAAAAACTGGAAAGTGTAAGCATTAATAAAACATTAACAAAAAAGCGAAGATGTACGAAACAAATGAAGCTGATCGATTTAACTACCTATGAAAAAATTAACCCAGTAGGTACATTAATATATGGACATTGTGAGTTTCCTAAACGAAAACGAAGTACCAGTACCGCGGAGTTTAAATATCTTCGATTTTCTATATCACGCAACGGAACAATGGCTAGCTGGGTAGTTGGAACCAAATGGAAAAACTAACCACTCATAGACTGATAGATTACACTGAATCTTTTGAATCGTTAGACCAAATGAACGTCACTGGGAGGCGTTTATTCTCGCCTGACGCCATAACTCTACAAATATCCCGTTGACCTGGGAAATTGCGTTTTGCAGCCAGCATGCTGAGAGCAGTGACATTATTGTGGGATATTAGTAGGTTAGCTAAACAACTGTTGTATAGTTGCACATGTAGTGTTCATGGCAAATTATGCCGTCAAGTGGATAGGGTCATGGCGACGCTTGAAATTGCCTCATTAACAGATAACATAAAACTATTTATTCTCTATAAACATTATATAGAGTGTTTTATTGATTTGGCTGCTTGATCGAAAATCCTCAACGAAAAACTGGTGCACGTCAACTTTTTACACAAAAATATATTCGGTTTACTTTAGAATTTGAATTATCTGCAAGTATAGCGTCTTTAGACGTGTTCATATTTCATCGAGAGGATGACACGAGAAAACAAACAGAGTAGTATGCAAACTTTAATATTGTTTATACCATCAAGACATGACAGGAACCTAGCCCGATAGTTAATAGTCACAGCTGTGAAGATACACTATAGGAGATGAAATACAATCTCTGTTTAATGCGCTCATTGTAAATAGCTACCCAGAGAAGGTCATTCATGAGCATAAAGTTGACGAGTCCCGAATCGCGAAAAAAACCTGTCAATATTTCATTGTCTTCCGAGTGCGATAGTTCTGTTAAAAACACGACCAAGAGATGTAGCATATCAGTTGAAAAACATATTTCGCAGCTCAATTACGTGTACTGTTTATTTTCGCATCAGTTTCGCATTTCCTAGCTGAAGGTTACACTGCCTATGTATTTGGCTTCTTTTCATATTTATCGTTTCGTATGTTTCTGTGGTACAAGCGATATACGCCACGTAACACGTCGACTAGCTGAACGCATCCGGGAGCATCATCGGATGCGGCTAGATAGAGGATCAATGAAGGCCTGTTCACCTACAGTTTCTGTTCCATTGATCAATGCAGACCATCCGATCAATCCGGTCGATTCACTTGGGCCGACCTATCATGACCATGGGGTGCAACCGAAGCACGCCAAAGGTCATTTAATAACAGATGCAGAGGCCGTTATAATTCGTTTATACTCATTTCCATTTTGCACTCAAAAACGTCTGGTCAAAACATTCAACCCCCAGTAACCAGACCTTCACACTCAAGAGAGATCAACTGAACAGGTATGCTGATTTATTCACAAACGTTTGTAACTCACTTGATATATGTCATGTAACTAGGCCTCATGAATCGGACCAGGCTAACATTAGTGCTTACTATCATTTACTCCACTAATGCACTAAATGCCACCCCGACGAACTCACATACATGTATTTTATTTAGCCCGATGATTGTAGAGGGATTGGATTGGACGAAGGCATCGGCACGAAGTTAACTAATGATTCCCGAAAAGCTACTAACAATCAGTGTCCATGACACGAACATACTGGCACGTAAGCACAGTGACCAATCCGGATGACAGGCTGGTGTAGCATCAGATTTTACTATAGCGATCACCGGAGTAAAACGAGTGTGCATTAATCAGGTTGTTCGATCGCCTCGAGCGGAGACTTAGTAATTATTCTGTTAACTCCAATCGATGACCCCTCGACTAGGAATTCTCTCCAAATTGAAATCACATAATATCTCATGAAAGCGTGGTCGAAATTCCAATCCACGCCATGGTATCAAGGATATGTACAATTGACTAGCCCTAACAAGAGGGAAACTCGAATCTAGTGCTTCTTTTCGAAAGGGGCTGACTGCAAAGTCTATGAGAATACGACATCTACGATCAATTGCGGGTGTTCTTCAATCTATATGTAAACCAAAATCCCATACTACTCAGTAAAACAAGTGTGTCACGCTGTTGGCATAGCCGAGCCGACGAATAGAAAGACCGAGGCCTCGGCATCAGTTGTAATTCTTCACTTTACTGGTCTATCTTGTCTATAAAATAACCCATAGAAATCTAGTAAAACGGTTATTTGCTTTCTGTCACAAATCCTGCTTTTACTTTCGATTTGGAAGGGGACAAGTTTTTGAACAATCATGCAGCACCGAAAACATGCATTTTTTCCGCAAATTAATTAGTTTAAACGCTTATGCAGGACGTAGTGTTTTGCTGTATCTTGGATGAACATCACTGACCATAGATAATTTCTTAATGGAAATCAGAATTCTTCATGGTGTTCAATGATAGAAGTTGAATGGGCGGCATTCTATTCTTTTCAGAACTTTCTAACCGAAGTTTAACCACTGCGATATAATTACGCCAACTGTGAGTGAAGCTTTAAGAGGTATTTTATATTATGCATCTAACGACCGATTACAACCCCAAGGATGTGGGTCGTTTTGACATTTTCTACCTGGTTCCACCAACTATAACATACAGGGAATCCTACTATTTATTCGTAAGTACTTCTTCTTTGTTCGGACTGACACGCTGAAAATCGATAGATAGGGACAGTATAGTTCTGCAGAGGACTAGCCCTGTACAAAGTATAAATGCGAATAGTCAATTCAAAATGCAGTCGCTGTATAGCTCACCATAGGCAATCCCGATCTAGGTGGGACAGGGGCACTGAGGAGACGGGACGCTAAGTAGAACCAGTTCATACAAGTGATATTCATTGTGTACAAGGACAAATGGTGTAGACTGTATATAAAAATAAAGCGAAATATGAAAATATGTACACCACCCTGTAGTTCACAACAGCACCATGATTCGATTGGGTAGGATAGTTGTTAAAGTTCACCATTTTCCATAAGCTCACAGAAGCTCACCATTAGTTTACCCTTACTCATATACAAACATCTCTTTGCCATTTCGAAGCAATGATTTAAGACTGTTCACATAAGGAATACCAAACAAAACGGGAATTATCGGGATCTTAGCAGCCTTACGTGTAAAGTCATCAGAACTTTTTATTCAATTATATTAATTAATGTTGTGACCGAAATTAAACAAATTATAACTTTTAATCCAATATGGATTATTTGCCTCACGGTTACTTGGATCGGTGATGGATTGCCTCAGGTTGAGTTAGGTTGGAGTGAGTTGTCCTTGGAGAAAACGTTCCAGAATGAATTGCCACCGGAATGAATTCACTGGGGTTGAATGTCCCGGAAATAACCGCCCATGGAGAAAAATTCCTGGGGTTAACTGCAATCGGGATGAACTGGAGGCTCACCTGTTGACTTCCGTCATTGTGGACGGTCTAAAGTATATAATTTGATCAGATGTGGGGAGTAATCAGTTACTGAAACAACACTGAAAACGATAAAGATGACTTTTATCCTGTTGTCAACACCAGCCAGTTGTTTTAGTGAGGCAGTCAGATGCAAATTGGTTCCTAATTAACAGAAAATGAAATTCATTGTAAATGCCTTTTTACTCCCTCACTACTTCCCGCTTTTTATTGAAAATGAGGTGTCTATTAGGCAAAAGTGAGCAGTCATAAATAGATAACCGTTTAACTTGTTTGGTTACACATTAGTATGTCTAGATATGCTGAAGTTGATACGGCTAGATGAATCTTCTGACTTGAATGCTTCCTAAGAACATGGATGCTCCTAAAAACTAATTCAAGCGTCAGATAATGGTGATTTGTTTCTGTAAAGCTGACACAGTCTATGAAATTTGATCGAACATTGTCCGTTCACAGTCCGGAATAGCATGTTAGTTTGGCATCACATTGCTTTCTGAGTTATGTTCATAATTTGTTTTTGCATCAGAATGGCCAGAAAATTTGCTAATCCATTAAAGTCCACATTGGCAAGTTTGATCGCTTTTTAATTTCCATGAATAGGATGACGATTAGAAAGAACAAGGTACATTCAAACATATTACTGGCCACTTGATAACCGTTTTATGTAAATGGATTTTTTGGTCTGCAGTCGACCTACAGTCTACGTAGAGCAAACGGAATGTTTTGTATAACAAATCATTAATATAATTCTGTTCAATTATTGACTTACTGGTAAACACAGGAATTTCTTCAACCCTATAGCATTCCCCAAATAATATCACAGTTTTTTCGTTGTAATTGAACTAATCTGAATCATCAAAACAGACAGAAGATATACATTGCGAGATGCAAGCATTTCGTTCATTTCACTGTTTTGTCGCTACGTGCTTAACTTAAATAACAAAATGTTTTATGTAATCGACTGATGAGAATAAACGAAGTGCTTACATATCGCAACGTATGTCTTTTTGTTGTCTTGATAATCTGAAGCAAATGGAAACAAATTTCAATGTGAAACAGGTCGTTTAACTTCGTGGTTGTCACAAAATGACAAACGTAGCTTAGTTTCCCGTGGTAAGAGTAGATTCTGTCAAATTAGTAACTTGTACACAAAACAGATAACACCTGTCTTGTTTTGAAGACCAAGTTGCATCTGTCACATGTGTCAAATTCATTTCACATTTATGATCTAATTCCGTAAAGCCGTTTAGGTTAACGTCACAATTTCATCAGTACTCTGGCATCAATATGGTTTCTAAACCATCAAAGGTTTCTTATAAGTGTCTGGAAGATCTCTCTTATGGGAATGAGGTAGGCACTAGTATTCTACACAGGAATGTTTTTGGTCAAGCCAATGAAAACATTCAGCTGATTATTGGATAAGTTTAGATGTTTACGAGGTCTGTACAATACAGTATGCATTTTGCTTTTCACCAAAGTGCTGTCGAGAACAAACGTTTTCCAAACATCATAACCACATGGAACTGCTACCGTTTAGAGCGGGGACTTCAAGATAAATAGATTAAGTGCACTAGTTTTACCGGTAACTACATTTCATAAGCCGACATCCAGTTTTGCCCAAGCGGATACCTCCGTCAAACCCCATCCTGCCCGAGGTTATCTATCAAGTCACTTGTTCAGCAGCTCATGACGTGGCTGAATTCAGGCACTAGTGGAAAGTGTCCGCTGGAATTTGGTCAACATTAACTCAAGATAATCAGGTCAGAGATCAAATAAAACACGGGAGAAGAGTAACGCGCATATGAGCAATCAGATATTTTTTCTAACAGTTCACAGAAAAAGGTGCAGTGGACATTCACGAAAGAGCTCTCCATCTGTTTGTTTTATCAAGGGTTTGTATTGTCCCTAGCCAGAAGCTCGGTATATTCGGCGACGGATTTACGGTAAAAGCTCGTCTTTGCCTACATGCTCAAAACGACTAGTGCGGTGGTTTTCAGTGCAAACATATTCGTAGAACAGTAACTTGCAAACTGTGAATCGCGAATCAATGAAATGAACAAATGTGTATGAAAACATTTTATTGAAGAATGTGTCGAAAGCAAAATTTTAGAAGATGGTCACACTGAGTATGTCGCTGTTACGTTACAACCAACTGATCACTTCGAATACTTTTCCGAATATGATTTCATTGTAGCCAAAATTCCTCTCTGTCTGTGCGACTTTTTGTAACAATTCTTAATACAACGTTGGGCTTCGCGTTCCGATAATTTTACTGCAGGAGAAATCGTACTTTTCGTCACACGGACAACGTGTTACTTGACCCAATGTGTCCATCACCCCTAAACACTGTCCAATCAGGACATGGATGGATCAGCCAACCAAGCCAGTAGTGACAAGTGACAATGAAATACGGTTAGAGTACATTTTGTTAAAGTTGACCAGCTGGAATGTTTAAACAAACTGGATCACTCTGAAACTAAAAATTCGAAAGTTTCAATTACAAACTAAATGATTTAAAATTACTATCACAACGTTAGACTTAGATATATATTTTTTTACAAGCCTATTACACATGCACAATAACGTGGTAATTTAAGTACGCACTGAATATCATTGGGATAGTAAACATCCTTTACAACAATAGTATGATCGGAGTTCTGCTATACAAATACACAAATCAGTAATCAGTGTGTTTGTCGTGGTTGACAACCGTCCAATAACGAAGACTAAGACGATTCGGTTCTGACAATTTGCTGAACTGTGAGGCTTTCCAGACAATTAATTTTAAAAGCATTGGGGGTTGATAGAGACACCGTGTCAACCATCCTCTGGAGAATTCACGTACCTCACTATTCGAATCAATAGAGGGTCCAGGCCTGTATGATGAAGAATAGGGATGAATTAGATAAAGTTGACTATATTTTAAAGAACTGGTACAGAATGTTTTATTGTATTACCCCCACTGTTACATATTTTGTTCCGGGCTGATGGTTTATAAAAGAATTCGTTTATTTTCTTACCCAGCGTGTTTACTAAACCCAGATCCCTTCAAGCATATCTTGCTCGCATGGTAGGTTTAAAGAAACCATGAGAAAGACTTCAAATAACATTCTTGTCATCTGTGTTAAAGACGTAACAAAAAGTGTACCAGGACAAGTAGATGATATCATCAGTTAACAAAATGGGAGCAAGCGTTATTGAAATAAACGTTCACTTGTGCTAAGTATGTGTTACTAAGATGTGTTCAGTTGTTAAGTTCGTATTTTGTGTTGACCTTCAATAGTATACCACCATTTAGACTCTTAAAATTGAGCTCGCATCAACTATTCTAGACTTCCCAATCATCAAACAGTATTCAGTTAAATCCATTTTTTAGCGATTAATCATGTACATCTCTGTGTCAATCTATTGTAATCGGTTCCAAGCTCAACGTTACATCAATAACTCTTTAAACTCAATGATACGTGATAGATCCACTTCAAGCGAAGTCAAGGATAACCTTATAACATCTGACAGGAAGGGGATTTATCAGTTTAGTGTACGCGTGAATGGAACAGAATTCACAATTGTAAGTTTTTACAAGTAAAATCCGTTAAAAAAGATTAAGTGTATAGTTTCTGCTATGCAAACAGTTGTTTTTCAATCAGACTGACATTGAACTGCTTTAACAGCTAACGAGATAAGCCAAGTTGTAGTGGCATTTGTGAAACAAATGAATTAGCGGAAAATTGTTTGAATCATTGACAATGTTGCTAAACAGAAGCACGTTGGTGAAGCTGTGTTAATAGTTAGTTTGAAGAATTGTTTGGCAAATAATGAAAAAATATCTATTCCAGACTGCCAGGCGAGTAAATGTAATGATTAATGTATTGTTTACTATATTTATTTCCAGATTCACAACGGGGTCACCCGTTCTCAATTTCGGGTTCAGAAGTGAACCATTACCAATGAAAGTCATTGTTGGTTGTTCAGAAATCATTCTCGAGTTCTCATTTCTTAGTCAAGAACGTATTCCCATTGACCATAAGTTTATATGCCCGAGTTTTGTCATCAAATACACTGTGGAAAGAATAAACATGGCGTTCATCCCACGCTTATCCGGTTGCCTTTTTGTGCAAACTGCATTGCCTACTCATCCAAACGTGAACTGGCTGAGTAAACACTCTTTCAGAGTGAATGTGACAATGTGACTTTGCTATAGGTGTCACTGTAAGCAATGTTGACGCGACCTTTGATGAATATTGGTCATCCGTTGGATCATTCTCACCTACTAGACTCCACATATACATTCGTCCATCCGATCTGACATAACTCCTTTGAACTCGGTATGCTGACCGATAAACACAGAAACAACCGATAATCACGTGGAACACCGAAGACAGACTTAGAAAGTCACGATTCAAGTTTAGAAAATTGGATAGATGCCGTGAACATTCTTATGGTAGAAGGTGACGGTACTTCGGTTCATGAACAGACCATTATATGAAAAATAGTAAGGAATGGGTTGGTCTTCACAGATCACACCCTTAACTACTGGGGCGAAAAACACGTACTACAAGAACATTAACTGTCGACGCTTTCGAAGTAGGATGAACGAACACAAGTAACATGTATGGGCGAATAATATATGTTTCAATAGCCGACTGGTATTCATCATAGATCGTGTGAGCGAGGCTTGTTATGGCGCCCAAAGCAACGTCAAATTAGCTAACTCACTCTGGGCAAGCAGTTATTTGGCTTGTACACGTCTGTAAAAGTGCAATAGGTTTGGTCGAGAGTAATACGGTTTGCATAAAAGGCGTGTCGACTACGCGGAAGCTGAGTGCTACAAGTCAATCTGTTAGTCCTTTTACCCAGATGTTCATATATGGGAGGAACCTTTAAAATACTTATTGTCGTCATCACAAAAGGAGCTGACAACCTGACAACTAGATAATGTCCACAATCTTCCATCAAACCCGAATGTTGTTGGTGCAAATGTTTGTGTAATAAACTCTCTTAGTCCAAACAAATTAGTTTGTGATAAATTTGTTTGTGTGATAGTTACCATGTTTCAGTTTGACAACAACAAGCACATAGTCACATTTCGAGTTCCTCCAAATTTGTAGTTGACGGAAGGTTTATTCTCGCATACTGGTATTGGACAACAGCTTATGATTTATATTTTGAATCGTTGGTTGGTAATGTGGTGTATTGTAAAAAATAAACTAGTGTGAATTGTCTACACTGAAAGTTTGGGATGCTGTGACTTGAGCAGGGAGCAGCACTCCATACTCGTTTTGAAGGAGAAATCTGTTACATATGCATTGCTGAACAAACCGCGTTTTCTGGTCATGACTAATCTTGAAAATCAAACCCATTTGCTACCGGTCAGTCTTTGGAATATCGGTAGCCACAGATCAGTCGTATCCACTGTAACCCGGCACAAACGTTTGACCCTGACCGTGTGACGTAACATTCAGTCCTTATCCGGTCCCGGTCCAACCAACTGTTGTGTGGAGTCTAGCAGCATCCTTTATTGTCATTCGTTAACACCCACCTTTTGGTTTTTGAGATTTTTTTCAGGACATATCTTGATGAAACTGTGAAAAGTAGTATATTGGTCCGCTCACGTTTCTTTACGAAATGTGTCTCATCTTAGGGACTAATCAGGGCGTCGATATGTGTTTACAACAAGGAAGTAGAATACTTTATTCGTTTCTAGTCCATTGGTGAACTGAATGGTATGGTGCACCTGGGTGAACCCATCTTGCACACGCTTTACATTCGTATCGATTGGAAAAATAAAAAAATGTCGTCCACTTATCGTCGGTAGAGACGAGGTGTTTGAATGCTCACGCACGATTGTTCACTTTCTAACTTTGTCAGGAAGACTTCGGCAAGAAACGGACCCAGGAGCGGGCCCACCACCACACCATCAACCTATCGAAAAAATGGCCCACTTAACTTAAACATTACGTTGAACGTGCAACGAATGAGAAGTACCTTGAGAAATGTAGCTAGAAGTTTCACCTCTACATTCGGTTGATCAGTCGGTCAGTCAAACAATCCACTACGCACTCGTAAATAGGTAGAAGACATTAAATGAGCACATGCGACGGTTTTTAACAGTCATCGTGATATTGTGAACAAAATCAAAGGTATCTTGGAGATTGAGGGACACCTTTCAACGAATCGGCTAGAGATATGCAGCTAACCACTGCGCAGTTGTGATTAGGTGAAGTGCACACGTCTAGACGCCTGTCCAAACGGATTGGAGAGCATCACCTAGCCTGGATCAGAACCGGAGTTACCCGAGTCACTAGTGTAATGGTGTCTCATCTTGTTGTGAGCACCCACTATGTAGACGTGTCGAAAACATTCCGGGTCGTACACAAGGTTCCAATCAGTCAACCCAAGACATTCAGGTAACGGATTTTGTCAACGACCGATTCCATCACAGTTCGATTACGTAACCCAGTACCTTGTTCCCAAAAACAATTTGTTCAGGTCTTACAACTCCCCTGGCCCAGAGCCGTTCCTACTCCTCATTCACCCACATACACAGACAACTGACCTCCGGTCACAGGACGTGAACCTATCTTGTGTCCAGAACAATGAGTGATGACGTTTTTGTGTGTACTGGTAAGTGTGTGATTGTTGTGACATTGATGTTGGTCAGTTAGACATCTAAGTTCCTTTTTTTTGAAAATAACCTCTATAATTGTATTGAGCTAATGATGAGTTATCGAAAACATGTTCGTCACACTGCATTCTCCAGTTGAATGGGAATTTTTGTTAGCGAGTCGGTTTGATTTTCAAGGTCAATCACGACCAATCAACACATCTACAATGGGGGATACTGCTGCAAAAAGTTGCGTCAGGCTTCGGTTGAAAATGTGAATGATTTTATTTCTCACATTCAACCATTTGTACCTGACTGCCGGTAAAACGAGGTTCCACACGCTTGATTCAATGATGAAATGACCCTAAATTGTTTGATTTCGAAGATCCGAAGCGAACAAGCACGTGAATGACTACTGTCAGAAAATGAACTCACTTAAACTTGGGACAGAGTTTGTATCATTTTTGACAGCAGGAAAATATCACCGAGCAGTTAACCACATTTGCACAATGGACAAACGCAAATAATGTTCATGTTGTCGGCGAAACAGGTGGCGGGTCATTGAGACATCCAATCGAATCATTTGCGATTTGAAAATCGATATTCTACGGTCAATGCCGCGTTAGGCAAACAGTTTATCACCTATATGAAAAAATAGACATTTGACTCCAGTGTGAGGCGCGGAATTCTGCTTGCAATCGAAGTTTCAATGAAGGTTTCAGTCGCCAGGGGAGACCAGTGAAATCTATCGATGGTTCTACCCAAAGTGACCCCATGCTTGGAGCGCTACAGTTGATAGTTGTAGTCGATTTCCACCCTATTCTGTGAAACATGGAGTCATCTGACGACCCATTATTTTCGAGATCTATCCTGGGATGTCAGTAACGACAATCAGTACTGTCTCCGCCAAAAATTTGCCCAAACGGTCCGTGTGTCAATCAACTTTGTGTACATACATTGGATAGTCGATTCAGGTGCTTGAAAAGTACACTTTCCACGTCCGATGTGGTGGCAAAAATGCAAACGTTACTGATGCTTGCAGTGGTTTGGGCGTGTTCGAACCTGGTCGGCCGGGATTAGATCAGATGTCTCCGAGGCATGTTAGATACGGTAAGGGCAACCTTAAGACAGCTGACGCTTGAACTTGATATGTCCAAATACTCCACTGTCTGATGATAAACACTGCAACTTAACTTGACTTTCAGTTAACATTTACTTACTTGCCAATTTCCACATCCACTTTCTTAAAGCACGGCTATTCCCTAATCCCCCAGAGTCAAAAGTTGAGGGGAGGCTAACTTAGTTGCAAAAGGAAGATGCAATTATCTCGGTATAACATTGCGAATGGGATACGCCGATCGCTGTTGTCATCAAATTAAATGGGTGTGTGCGAATTGTTGACCCGACTATGCGTCCGGAGTCAGAAGAGGACGCTTGAGGGCGTACACTGGCTTATGCCATTCAGTACGGGACCGGAACGAATGTCATGTAAACCGCAAATGTGACTAGTTTGACAATTAATCAATCGGAAAACAGAAACCAATTGATCCGATCTGACTTAACTACCAACGGCTGATAAGGTAAACAAGTGTAAACAGGTGATTGGATGAAAGAACATCAATCGTCTGTAAAAGTGGCAATTGGACTGCAACTGGATTCTATAGCGGTTATAAACTAACCGTGAACCACTTTTCTCTACTGGACAAGTACCTCCCGCTTCGCATGGAGGATTTGTACGCTACACGCTTCGGTGATGAAAAATGTGTTGACCTTAGTCGTGACTACTCCCAAGCGGAACTTGGTGCGTCATCTCGTGTTTACACTACACTCCTTACAAATATGAGTCTTTCTCAAGATACGAGTGGCTACTGGTCTTAATTATGCCCCGACAACCTTCCCAAGGATATTAGACAACGTCGTACTTTTTACCGTATATTCGGATGACATCCTTACCATCGGACACAAGGTTTTCGAACACCTACACATCCTAGTCGTGAAATTTGATTGCCTTCAGAAAAAGCGGATTGAAAGTGAAGAGGTTGAAAAGTGAGTTCTTTGTTGACTCTGTCCATTAGCTCGGATGGCGACTAGATAATCAAAACCTGCACTTGTTAGATGATAAACTGCATTCTCTTCTTGTTTCATTGGAAACGAGAAACGAGGCTGAGCTTCGTTCCTTTCTAGGAATGATGTTACATTAGCGCAGTTTCTTACTACATGCCCCCACAGTTCTTTATCTTTTGTGTACACTACTACACAGAAATACACCTTGAGCTTGAGGCTTGACGCAATTTCAGACATTCGTTGATACAAAAAGAAGTTGGGCATTTCTCCATTCCTCGTACACGAACCACCGATACTGCAATTTGATGTGCCTCCTGGAGGATCAACACAGTACCCTGTTTTAGAATGGGGGAGTTTTTTCTCAAACCAACTGCGTTTGCCTCACGAACTTTGAAGCCATCTGAGAGAAAGTACTTCCAATTAGATAAGAGGACGTTGTTTGCACTTTCGGCATTAAACGTTTTCACTACTAGGTCTGAAGCATTATTTTGAAATCTCTACACACATATCGTTGTTAGCATTACCGGAAAAGGAGAAAAGAGTTCGGTATATGCCTTCATTGATACTGCGGAGATGAGCGTTGCTGCTAAGTGTCTACCGTTACAAACTTTGTTACGCCATTGGAGTCATCAACATGATGGCTGATGTTTTGAGTTGCTTTCCCCTAACAAGCCCGATAAAAACAACGAATGAACTATCCGAATTGGTTGACCCCATGCAGTAATTGAACACAACACTCAGCTGAGGAAAGCAGATAGGATGGTCGACATACCAAGATCCAGTACTGTCGAAAATGAACTATTTTCCGATAAGTGTATGGTCTTCAGAAGTTGCTGCTGATTTGAAACGAAAGGACGTACTAAGTTTACACGATGGTCGTATTCCTTGGGGCTCTCGAACAATTTCGTTACACGCGGCGCTGCAGCAGTGTGCACGGGGCCCACTCGAAGTTAACGGGAGGGGGGGTAAGTCGTTGCGAGAGGTTGTTTATGGTGGCCGAATATCACACGATTTCGGGAGTCATGTGAAGTGTGTCAGAAATACCAAAGTAATAATCCTCTCAGAACAGTAGATCTTTGGTTTTTGCCAGCGAGACAATAGCAACGATTGCATGCGGATCACTTTGATTCGATCAGTGGTCTGATGCACACGCCTATAACTGATGCAAATTCCAAGTGGATTGGTGTCTGTTCCATCTCATGCACCGGTTCGCAGCCTATAGTCACTGAAAGTGGATCTTCAGTTGCGGCGTTTGAAATACTTAGGACAATTTGTACTGCCAAGGGAACTCTTCCGACAAGTTCCGCAAAAATGTCAGCGCCATACTATTTTGTGTCAAATGGTCTGAATGAATGTGTAGTCTAGACAGTCAAACAGGACCTTCTCGTGCAACAGTCTGAAACGGCGATAACTAAACTAGATCGGACTTTATTCACTTACTGAACAACTCCAACTGAATGGACAATGAACTCGCCCACGGAGATGGCGTTTGACAGAAAGTTACAAACAACATTACGTTTACTTTCCTCTCATCCTCACGGTTACATTGATACGAAACAAAAAGATATGTTCACAATCGCATAGCAATAGGGAAATACAACCGAAGGAGTCGAATCCAGTTTATACTTGGTCACCAGACGAAACAAGTTCGGGATGTGGTACCACTAACACCTTTACAAGTAACCAATGTGACCTATACTCGATTGACGGTCGTACTGTGCATCGACGTTCAGAGCCTGTTCGACCTCGGAGAGCGAAAACGCTTGAATCGAATAGGTTGACAGAAGATGTAGATATACACAAGGATCCTGTTCGCTTCGACACAAAGACAACCACAGATATGCAAGTGGAGCTCTGGAGATCGTCACACATGAGGAAACCAGTTGAGTAATTGTAATTTGGGAGTTTTTCGCTAGGGCAGAGAAAGAAGCGTTGCTGTATTCACTGCTGGAACAATCGTGTTTTTTGATAGCGCTCTGGTTGGCAGTAACTGATCTTGATAGATAACTGCCTTGCATCTCATTGGTTACAATTCTAGGCTGTTTGACTACTTGTAAATTTTATTAAATTCATAGCATTATGGGTGACCTGGTTAGACAAGCAGTTGTCTCAACACTGAGTGAAATCTCTCAACATGGCGGTAGCAGGTGGTCGAAGTTCACAGCAGTTGGATCACGGGAAACACGAGAGATCAAATGAGTCATTACTCAACGAAAACGGTGCGACGGAAGAGAAACGACAGGCGAAAATACAAGTCGGATAACACCAACCGAACAAACAGAGTCAGACAGAAGTGCACATGACGTTTAAATAGAAATGTCGTTACATTGTGGACTGTAATTCCGGTTTGTAAACGCGGAAAGGAAACAACTACTCACTATAGTTTGGCTTCCGCACCTTTTTACGCAAGGGTAATA
>JTDE01003372.1:0-11408 GCA_014338405.1 Paragonimus skrjabini miyazakii | reverse complement strand
CAAGGGTAATATTCAAGTCCAGGGTCACTCATCGATCATAAGACCCTGCAGTAAAACCATCTGGGCCCAACAGGGGCTGATGTTTGAGTGACTCATTGATATACCAATATGAGAACTTGTCAAAGTAAGTTTGCTAGGTGAGACTCAGAAATGAGTCCGACAGTTAGGATAATACAGGACGGTCTGAGAAACGGTCTCGGAGCCAAAGTCAGATATGTCACAAAAGCAAAATTCAAATGTTAGCGTATCTGGACATAGGGGAGCTGATTCAAACATGATCAGTGCATAGATCAGTGAAATATATTACGTAGGTGACTACTTGACTCAACCAGTAACAAGCTGATATGACCAAGGTCGTAATTAGAATTCAAATCGATGTCACTTAAACGACCGCGTCTTCTATCTGACATGATAAAGGTCTAGTAGGAAAAGTCTTAATCTGTCAGACGATAAGCAACCACAAGAAGTGATCTTTCTAGACAGACAATTTGTGTAAAACATGTCAAATGTGTGTGGGGAAATGAACATTACTGAGTAAACCATAAGATTACTCTTCCATGAGAATGATTCGTGCTTGCAGGTAGAGATACCTTGTCATTCCAGTTACACTATACATGGAAGTATTCAACAGGTTATGCAAACTTTCACAGGAAACGTCGTCTATCTCACAGGGAACCGCGGAAACAAAGATGAAATGAAAACGGTTAGGAAAGAAGTGAAGCACTAACATTTTAAGAACCACTAAAATCGATCACGATTTTTGTACTCAAACACATTCACAAACTGCCATGATTCCAAAGAAGTAAGTTATACTTAGTAACAACAGTGCATCTTGTCGCCTGTCAGGGAATGTCATTTTCTCACCCAAAACCGCTTCTTCCACTGAGAAAATGACTTTGTCCAAATAAAATGGATAGAAATCCCCAGAACATTCCAGGGGCAACCTTTGGTTTTTTCTACCCGCTCGGCCTTTATTCTGCCGTACTCATTGGTGGCTTAGTGACCATGGCTACTGTTTTTAATGTCCTTCAGTCTTCTGATTTGAGAATGTTCATGGGTCACCATGCTCCATACAAATACCCTGTATTGTTCTTCCCACCACACGCTCTGTAGCGGAACACGGTGGCTTTTTGCTTTCGTCCTTTGACTTGACTTGGGAACACTTAGCGGAGACAGTCACGTCATTCACGGGACCGAGGTTCCACATTTTCTTTATTTCAAAGCAGAGAATTTGAATTCTGTCAAACATTTGTTCCGTGGACCATCCAGTGTATATTTTTGAGGGTTTACAACAACGCCTGTGTTCAACTTCCGTCCTTGTGGTACGTAAGCTGATCTTCGTTCTTAAATGACCTCACACCATGGTAGACAAGAGTCATCATCATCATCATAACAGCCATGAGCCTGACCAAAAGGTACTGTGGCTCGGGCCGCCGTTCACCTCAACAGTGACGTAGAATATCCTAGAAGAAAACGTTACTGAGGAGGTTGAAAATTATTGAGAGAAGACTAACAAGAAGAATTAGAAATGGTATGGATACAGGTCAGCCATTGACTGCGACACATCGCCATCTCGGATAGCGTCTTTAACCAGCGGTTTGAGTGATCACGAGGACCCCATCCAGGCAAGTGACACCTACTCACTTTGCTCAATGGAGCAGTCAGGGCCTTCATATTTCGTGACCATGTTGTTGCTTGACCACCACGTGGTTTGACCCAACTGTTGGTGGCCTCAGCATATAATGCCCGGTACGGTAAACGATCAGATGACATACGGAGTACGTGACCTAACCATCGCAAGCTGTGTACCGTAATTAGTTGACCAATTGATCGCGCATCCCGAGTGTTCCGGAATACGCGCCGGCGAACTGCCACATTGCTCACGCGATCAGTCCACTTAATATGGGCCAATTCGTGGAGACAACGATGGTCAAACACAGCAAGCCTGTTGATGTCTTCTTTGTGAACAGGCCGTAGACCTATACTTGCTACCTTGGCGAGGTGGTCGGGTTTGTGTACTGTTTTGATCCGGCGGGCTATGCTGACTAGGACTCCGGTCCTTCCAGGTGCAACCTTGTCAGACAGGCCATAGGGGAGCAGTCAGACGAAAAGTAGTTACACTCATAGGATTGTATGTCGCACTACTGACCGCGTAGGAGTGCTTAGGTAGTGAGGCACGATCCTATGGGCATACAGCGGAACTATTTTCATAGTTGCGGCACTGCTGTCTTCCGTATCAGAAAGAAGGGGGTTAGAAAAGGTACCCTCAAACAAAGAGCACTCTGTTCGCCCAACGGTTGACCGTGACCGCCGGCGTATTATCCAGTACGGTCGAAAAACATGTTACCTCTCAAAAGCCTGATGTAGCTTCGAGTACATCCACTGCGCGCAGCAGTGCTCAGAACGAGACATCATTGTCTTATTCACTGCGCCCTTGGGCTAGGCAAGCCCCTCACTGCCAAGTGAGTCAGACTCTTGAGTCATTGGCTCCGGGTAGGGTCCCCAAGAAAACCCTATATCCTGTTGTCTCGCGGGTCAGATGTTTGAGTCAGAGACTCGGGGTGGGGTCCCTCAAGTCAACCCCCTTCCGCGGCATAAACGACCGGGAAGTATCAGAAGTTATCGTTCTCTCGACAGTAGACAAGAGTGAGCAACCACGTGTAAACGTTCAGCAACACTTGTTTTCCAGCAGTGTTCAGTTTGCTCAACTGTCTTCAGGGGGTTAAAAAACTGCACAGGTTAATTCCGGTCGAGCACCCGTCTATCTGACGATTTTAAACGGATGTAGGTTTGAACCTTTGAGCACTATATTGATCCTTGGTTGTGCTTGTATCCCGATCATGTCGTTAATTGGTTGACATGCTGAATCAGTGTACTCGTGCGCGTGTTTGAGTGCCACTCTATTGCGTTTGCATTGGTCCACCAATCTGACTAGGTCACTGCAGTATTATTGTCAGCCACCGAATCAATAGATGTTTACGTAAAGTACGGTGACATCTGGTGACGTCGCTCTCTGATCCAATTCGCCAATCCATTGGAGTCTTCAGAAATGATAAGATGAACCTTTGCACAAGTACGTTTAATTCGTCATTTCTTGAAATACCACTGATTATCACGCTATGTGAAACGTTCTTGTTAATTCACCATCTGACTTGATCAGGAGGGTGACCCTTATCCACTTAACGGATTAAACTTAGTCAACGTGGCGCACAGAATGTTGTTAGTGCGTTTGTTTGCGTCACCACAATTGTAAAAATGTAGTGCTCTTCTTTGTGAGCGTATGCGTACATGTAAAGGCATGTGATGATGCAAATTGAGTTCTATCCAAATCCCGTCAATAAATTTGATCAACGGGCTGAGTTCGATAGACGATTTATTCTTCATTGTGTGTACTGCAAAATCTTGTAAAATTTATGACTTAAATAATTAGGCTAACACTCAGAGGAAAACGCAAACATTCACCGTGAATGTTAATTGAGAAACGTACCCGCTGTTCCACTCGTTCAGTTAACGGGACGTATCAAGTGGTAGGAAAACAAAACGAATGTGTGAACAAATTAATATCCATTAGACATCCTAAAAGTTGGATTGAAGGGACCAGAAAGTGCACGGAAAGATAAAGAGCATGACATTGTATCTCCGAGATTAGTTTCTTCTTTTTTGAGTTCATAATTTGCGATATCGAACAACCGTTTTTCGAACACCTGTACTATCGACAATAGCTGTCTAACCTGGCATGAGCAAGTTCACTTGCAGCGTCGCGTGGTTTGAGGTATTAGAAACGCGCCGATGATGAGGCACCCAAACTAGTGAGGAAAACGGATTACTTTCAAGTTGAACATCACTCACATTTGATCGCAATCTTCGCATTCAGATAGACTTTCCAGCCAGCCTCTTTCGAAAAGAAACACTAGACTCGGGTTTTGCTCTTGTTAGAGTTCGTCAGTAGTGCATATCACTGCCACGACGGCCGGGACTAGAACTCCGGTCACGCTTTCATGAAGCAACCGTGTTGGCCACTGCACCCTTGACCTCACACTAGACACGACCGAATTATCATCGCATGTGAACGCTCAACCACTTTCGCTTGTGAGTAATGAACAATGTCTCAATAGGGGACATAGTTACTGTCTGTTTACTTCGATCGGTAACCCGGCGATTGGGACTTCCTAGACGGGTCGAAATCTTTTGTCGAGTGTTCACATATGATAATTCCGTCGTGCTTAATGTGAAGTCAATGGAACAGTTACCAACACAGTTGCCTGGTAAAAGCGTGGCTGGAGTTCTAACCCCAGCTGTGGCAAGGATATGCACTACTGACGAACTCTAACAAGAGCAAAACTCGAGTCTAGTGTTTCTTTTCGAAAGAGGCTGACTGCAAAGTTTATTTGAATTGGAGGGTTACGATCAGATGTGAGTGACGTTCAAGTTGAAATTAACCAACTCCCCGACTACTCATCAGAAAACTGCTTGCGAGTCGTTCTTCCGCTGATTGTTGGTAACTGTGCTACACCTGATACTTATAACGGTGGTGAGACATGGTTTTATTGTCAGTTGTTGCCATTTGCTGTGTATCACCGTCGTACTCTGCTCATATAAATCTCTTAATGGTCGGTTAGTCAATAACTCTCATAGTGCACATTCAGAATAAAGTAATGGACACTAAGCAACATCTCTGGAACATGACTCTTCAATTCTGATAAAGCTATAACACTCTAACGGGCCTCAATCAAAAAGAAACACTTGCTTGGGCTCATCAGCAGCGTATATTCACGGGATTTAAACTTCTGCAGACAAAATTCGAGTCTAGCGCTGGTGGTGGAACTCTTAACCGTGATAACTTGAGTACTCGTTAATAAGTAACGATATCTCAAAGATAGTCATTGACAAGTTTAAATCAATGTTTTGAACCTTTACCGTTTGGATTTGTGTGTAAGCTAAATGCGGTAGTGTTTATCGGGACCATGCCCTATCCCGTACAGTTTTTTGGTTGTTTTCTGTCCCGATCCCGGTCCAACCGCGTCATGCGTGTCTGTGCCTTGGTCATACCGAACAACATCCAGCTGGAACATTCCAATTTGCTAAGTGTGCATATGATGGTCGGGCGCGATCGCGTTCGGATGCGGAAAAGGGTTTCCGGTGAATGTAGGCACATGCATGTATAGGTTGGGGTAGTGAGCATCACATATTAAACGGCTTGACATGCGATCGTTTGAGTGAGGGGGCCAGACGACGGCTACACACTCCGTTTTGAAACAGCCTAGGTATAAAGTCTATCTGAATGAGACAGCTGTGATCAACTGCGAGTGAAGTTCAAGTTAAATGACCCAGAACTCCGACCATTCATCAGAAAACCACGATAATCCAGGACTGCAGGGCTG
Organism: Paragonimus skrjabini miyazakii; assembly: GCA_014338405.1. Lineage (NCBI taxonomy): Eukaryota > Metazoa > Platyhelminthes > Trematoda > Plagiorchiida > Troglotrematidae > Paragonimus > Paragonimus skrjabini miyazakii. The sequence goes on along the minus strand of JTDE01003372.1, from coordinate 6,027 downwards.
TCCTCGTAATCACTCGACTCATCCGGACCCTAAGTGTGCAGTCGATCTAGGCGTTAAATATTACTTCAAATGCACCATCCAGTAGTTTTCTCAGGCATCTATCCTTGCACACGATCGCGTTGATAGCAATAACAACCTGTAAACTTTACGAGCGACGAGGAATTAGTCGCGTGGGTGAAATGTGCGTCAGTGGAAAAGGATTTGGATGTGACATAATTTACCAAGTTATACTGTTCATTCGGCTAAATACCAGGCTTTACGAGATCTCCAGCAGTGTGTGGATTAGTGGAATATCGGGTTCGACTTGACACGATAATCGATCACCGTCTGCAGAAACGGCATCCTTCAACTGAAACAGACAAATCATTCACATGCTGGAAGATAGAGTGGGTTCATAATTACCGTAATGTGGAGGGCAATTGTGAGAAACTAATGGGTGTTAATAAAGACTAAGTTCTACCTTCTGAACAATGCAGTGTAGCTTTGGCTACTACCACGACTCAGTTGTCATACACATTCGTATGAGAAACGTACACTTAACTGGGCCCGTAACGCGAGTCGTAGGGAAACACGTGCGAGCAATGCTGCGTTTTGTTTCCGACGGGCTTGTACAATTTACCCCACGGAACATATTGCGTTACACGGCTCGGGTGATTCTGTCTATCGATCATAAACATTTTCAATCAGAACATGGCCAGATCAGCCAACCAAGCCAGTGGCGGCACGTGACAGCGGTTGTGCCGTGGGACTCCATTCCAAAGAAATAACAGGGCCCTTCCATCCTCGGAAAACCGTTCAGTTTCTCTGTTGTTTTACTGTCTTCAGCAACTGAAGCCGGGCACTTGAAGGCTCATTTGTCGTCCCCACTTCCAAGACCCGGAAAATTTCACGTCGACGACAACCTCAGCCATTAAGGTTCACACGAGCGAATACGTTCCCTTTTTACCACAGGCCGATAGAGTCCATGTCATGTCACTTCCGCCCGACAGGAAGGCATTGGATATCAGTGTAAAGGGACATTCTAAGAGAAGGCATTGCAAATGGGACCCTCCCCCGGCCTGAGCGATGTCTTAGAGCCGATCCTCACCGATTGAAATTCTGCCATGGATTTCAAGAACGCATCCAAAACCCCGGCGAGAAACAGGTAGCTTAATCATGGACCCGCGTGGCTTATGTATGGAAAGGTTAATGGATGACACCCGTGAACTCACAGCATCCTACAACAGGCTAACGAGGGTACCAGGAATCCCAACACAGATCGAACTGTCTTTACGCCCACCCCAAAGCCCATACAGAAGACCATGGAATATGCGCGCATAAGAAAACAGGTCAATAATGTTTCAGCAGGACCGGTAATACCTGACGATGACAGTCGCATCAATATTGCCCTTGGTTTGTAGACAAAGGTAAGTGTTAGGAGACGCATCTCCTAAGGAAGCAGCAAAGGTGATCGATCCGGCTTCGAGTTGACTGATATGTGATTTTAACTCACTCAGTCCATTAAGCTCAATTAGATTGCAGCTGCGCGGTCGAACGCCTGTACATCATGTGAACTGTTCTCACGAGTACATTTTCAGATGTCCCCCCACCCTCTGTTGGACCTATAAATGCAGAGCCTCTGTGGCCTAATGGACTCGCCTCGGTTTTTTTCAATAAACGCTGTTGCCGCGCCCGTATTATCCTTTTCGGTTCTGGTGACAAACGATTGAGCTCGTATTAAGGGACGATCCAATAGTAAGGCTGATACTAAATGAAAACTGTTAACATCATTAACGTTAACGACGTTCTGTTCAGCAAAATGCAATCAGCATAGCAAGCATTGTCAAGTTCATATTCCATGTGAACCTTCTCACTAATGGGCCAGTTTTATCATTACAGCCAGATATTAAATGAACGCCTATTATCTCGCCACTTCGTGTAATTTGTCTACTACCTAGCACTGGCGTTGGTGGATGCCGACGTAAACTGCTGGAGAAGTTCTACTGAGTCAGTCTATCCCCCTAATCATTTGGTGAATTCCATATGGAACAGTGGGACGAGTCGGTAACAGAGTAATGTAAAATTTCCGAGCTCTCAGAGTGATTTCGCACCCCAACTAGTAGAGAGCATGAAGCGTTTGGACCAGCGTCTGTCACTGGTTCGAATTCAATCGAAGCCCTGATTTTTCAGAATTCGGTTTCATCCAAATTAGAATACGTGCCAAACTACTCAATATGAATATCATTCACCCATAGTTGGAGGTACATTCGCATGGCAGATAGTCTATGGGAATGCGACAGCTGCGATCAATTGTGGGTGATGTTCAAATTGAAATAAACCAAATTCCCGACTACTCATCAGTAATCTAAAATATCGCCTAGCAGGTTTAATGAGATCGGAGATTTTGACCAGTCTAGGAAATCCCAATCGCGGGGTTATCGATTGGAATTAACAGACAGTATCTATGTCTTCAATCGAGACGATCGGGCAACCTGATCATTACTCACAAGCGAAAGTGGTTGAGCGTTCACATATGATAATTCGGTCGTGCCTAACGTGGGGTCAATGGCGCAGTGGTAAACACGGTTGCCTCATGAACAGCGTGGCCGTGGTTCAAGTTCCGGCAGTGGCGAGGATATGCACTACTGACGAGCTCTAATGAGAGCGAAACTCGAGTCTAGTGCTTCTTTTCGAAAGGGGCCGACTGGATAATCTATGGGGATGCGACAGCTGCGATCAATTGTGGGTGACGTTCAAATTGAAATAAACCAAATCCCTGATTACTCATCAGTAATCGGAAGTAGCTGCAATTAATCAAGCCAATTAACATACTTCAAAATTGACTGCAACAAAAATAGATTGGACGATTCATCCGCCAAATCCCTTCCACGGCGGTGAACATTTATCTAAGTGGCATGGTTTTTTCTCCACACCCATTCATTTGGAGAGTAATATGCATGAAGTTATCGACAAATTAAGTTTCTAATTCAATCCGGAGGCTGACATGAACAAGGGTTATTAGGTGCTCTAGGGAATTCAGTATCCGTCTGCCCGTCAACAACGGTTCGAGTGCCTGCTAACGCAAATATGTCATCAAAGAGCGTAACATTATAGCCAGAGAAGAATGTATTCCGCGGCTTAAGTTGGTATACTAAAAGATTCCATAGACATAATCAAAGGATATAACTGTTGCAATTCTTCCCGTGCATCACCAAATAGTTGCCAGTGTAGATCAAGAGAATGACTGGGCAACCCGGAAAAAGAATCCAAAACGCGTAGCAATTGCTGGATGTTCAATAGACTAGACATCAAGACGATACACTGGCCAAGTCTGAGTGTCTTAAAACATCACAGACCGATCAACAAACCAATTATTGTAGATGTGTACCTGTCAGATAAAAAAGCGATTTAGTTCAAGACCTGAAAACTCGGGCGACAAAAACATCTGATTATGTAATGGAAAAGAACTGAAAACGAAAAACCTGTCGATGGAAAATAGGCATGCGAGTAATTCGCTCTGGTTGACAAGGTCACCCAAAGACTGATGTACGGCGAAGTATGTTGGTCGTGCTGTTGTGGCCCGAGAGGTTGCTTATTGCAAAAAATCCATTACAAGTTATGTGAAAACACAACAACGAAGGCATACACTCATTTACATGGCTGATGTGTATCCGGACTCGTTGGGCAGTAGTGTATCGTTGTTCGTCTTGGTGCCACGTCCCACAAGGCGTATACACACGGTTCCTATAGTCGCTTCTGATACCTCATCTTCCTGGCGTTGAGGCCTGCCCCTGAGTTCCTGAATGTACGCATCATAATACGCACAAGCGAAGATGCATGTTATACAACTGTACGGCTGGGCGCTTCTAGGTAAAGATCAAGTAACACTACCCTGCTTGGATTCAAATCGATTGTCGACATTCAATCGCGGACGTCATTGTCACATATCTTGCATACGGGTCTATGTTAAGATTCAGACTGATGACTATACCGTCGAAACAACATAAATCAAAATCCTGATCGATGAAACACCGGAAATTACGCCACTGTTATGATGGCTGTCACGGATACGCACTGACAATTGACTAAGTCAAAAGAATGGTACAATATGAATAACCTTGGTCAGTCATGATAACATAATTTATGTGTAAAACAAGTCGAATCTAATCGGTTTTGACTGAATCAGAATGCGATCGATATTCAGCGTCCGACTTTGTTACACTAGGCTGGAATTGAACGTGAGCGACCGTAGGTTGCGAGTAACTATTAGGAATAACGGTATACCCTTTATGAAGGTTATTATTTCGTTGTCTGTTGATTATCCTCCCTAAGTTAGTGTGGTGTCATCCGAATCGATGCCGATAACTCAGTCAGTCGTGCTTACTCAAGATCTGTGACTTGTGGCCAAAGGTCACAGTCTGCTGATCGCAATGGCTTACACACAAGAACCTAAGACTAGCCATCCACTACGGTGCGCATTGCTTGTATCTTATCCTGCCATCGAATACCTCACGCATCTAGGCTTGCGAATTCTCTTAGCTGGAATGGACGCGAGACCGATCGAGTAACCATCATTTCAGAACAGACTGAGCAGTCGACAACCTGGTTTACTGACCACGTTTCAATCCTGACGCAGAAGTTTCATCAGATGTGGTTTGACGCTGTAATTTGAACAGAACCCACAGATGGTGACAGTTTTCACATTAAAATAGATCCCCGTCTGGTTCGATTCGAAAAGAAGCACTGTACCCAGACTTCACACCCCATGGAACTCATCAATAGCGCATGTCTTCATTATTGCCGGGAGGTGAACACCGGTAAACGTAGTTATGAGGTGAGCATGCTGACAATTGCATCGCATACCTCAGATTTCGTCTGATTGCATGCAGGTTTTTCGTCTCACGGTGGTGAGACAACTACCACTGACGAACTGTAACGAGAGCGAAACTTGAATCTAGTGCTTCTTTTTGAAAGGGGGGTGAATGAAAAATCTATGGGAATGCGACAGCTGTGACCGATTGTGGGTGATGCTTAAATCCTGTAACCCACCAGTGAATACTGAATTATATTGTAAGAAAAAGTCGCTCAAAAAAGCACGATCTTTGTTGTCCAATTTGCACAATACTACGCCATGCGCGCGCCTACCGAGTGTTAGAATACTCTAGCCTCCGATTTGGTCACCCATCGCAATATGGCCAACAGTGGTTTTCGATTAACCAACCAATAGAAATCATGTTGATAGCAACAACCAATAAAATGATGTTGCGGGAACGCTTCAGAAGCACAGAATGAGATATTCGTGATGCGCCCGGTCGGTAATGGGGGCGGGAATAAACGCAACGCCATAGGGGTAACCGATTTGAAGTAGTATCAAGTAAGGGAATAGGCATGGAGGAATTTTATCTTCACCTAAGTCCGTACGCATATATACTGGAAAATATGAGTGCTTCTTGTGTGCGTAACGCCGCCTCACATATCCGAATGACCTTGGAATCCAAGGATAAATATAACGTACCTGCACTGTCCAGTATAGAATACAAATGTGGTTTCAGCGATGACTAGAAGTACCAGAAGCAAACACTTTTGTAATAGATCACACAACTAAATGCAAGGTGGATAAATTCCAAGTAATCCATTCATAACATCGCTTGGGTCATCTATATATATGCTACTGTCGCAGTCTCAAACTGGTAGGGCGATGAACCCGGGTAGAAATACCAGGTCCACACCATGCTATTGTATTAGCGATTGTGTCTTGACAGTGAACTCCTACAGGACCCATGACGTAACGAGTGCGGATCGAAAACAAGCCAAAGCCAAAAAACAACATTAGTCAGGTACCAAGTCTGTATCCCAACAGTGAATACCAATAAGTTTGTAAAAAATACGCCAACCGTGTGGAATATAAACGTCCGGTATATTTCAGGATTAAAAACAATTATTAACTGACAAATCATCGGTTAAATGCACATTTTGATATATTTACATTATATACACAGTCCTGTCGAATTATCATCAACGTCCAAACCAAACCAAGCTTAAAAAGAT
>JTDE01003371.1:37782-75733 GCA_014338405.1 Paragonimus skrjabini miyazakii | reverse complement strand
GATTAAACAAAACATTTGTAAAAAGCTAACGCGCTTTCAGTAATATAAATGGACATGATTCAATTTTTTATTAATCGAGAAACAGATAGTCACCTTAAACTTGCTGTAATAAAGAAAAAGTTGAGTGACTCACGTGAGATACTCATGAGTCACTCATGAGACGGTCGACCGACTCAGTGTGCTACTAGGGTTTTTAGCACGAATTAAAAGTGCATTTATCTCAGCTAATAAGCACGATACAACAATAATGTATTCGGACAATCTGATAGAGAACTTACTGTTGTTTCAGAAAATGAAATATTCATTCATGAATGCTTCCGGAATGATGTAGGAAATTCCATTAAACTTGTGCAAATTCTACTTCCCTCCCTAAAACAAGTTTTTAGCGAATTACGTGTAATTCATGTAATTAATTCACTGTGAATAAGGCCGGAAAAAGGAACTTGATATAATGAAATTAATTTATCGCATTTACAAAGTTTTCAACAAAACTGCGAATGATCACAGACGGCAAGCGATGCAACACAACCGGACTCACCTCGCACGAAACTAGTGAAACGGTTAACGCGCGTTCAATGGAGGCATGGATTAAAACAAAGGCGCACAAAATTGTGGTAATCGTGAATGCATTGGGTTTAAAATTTATGAGTATGATAATGTGTTTTAGAAATTTTTAACAGCCCGTTTGAATACCACAATGAGCGTAGTTAATACCAGTTACTATTCTTATATGATTCGCCTACTGTATGGCCAACCGTTGGCCAGATGTTGGCCAACACCTCGGAGTTGGCCATGTGTTTGCTGGGTCCGCTTGTGTACGGTGAGTAAATAAATAAATAAAGTTTGTTTGCAGATTCACCGTCTTCTCATTGTGACTTCCGATCCGTGTTAATATAAGGCTGGGGAAACCTTGGGCGTACGAACCATGGAGCTAGCATCACGAAACTGATCAATGACCAACAAAATCTTAAAAAACCTAAGCAATGTCACTCAGGTGCGCGTAACGATCATACGGAACGACGAAGTTACTTACGCCATGTGCCCGGTATGAGTAATTGTCAGGAATTCGGTTGATTGACACATAGTTGCTGTCTAGTTGTCTCATTGCATGACATGTCCACTTTGACATATGCCTCCTGGTCTGTCTCTCCAGTCCTCTCTTTGTCCTTTCTGCAGATAAATAATCAGACTTACAGTGGAACAGATAACCACAATGGCCGGTTAAACAAAAATATAGGGTCTCATGGTTGTTGATTGGGCCATTCGTTCAATCTATTTATTGAGACGCAGATGGGTGAGAATATAGGTTTGATGTCAGTCCAGTTTAAGGCTGGATTTTTACCCTTGAATAGTATCTTGTTAAACGTTATCTTTTTATGTACAGTGAGTTGGGATTCTATACGAACATGCTATCAGCCGTGAAGTTCAATAAACTTGCCACGATAGTTAACTATCCTTACGCAATATCCTTCACTAATTCAAATGCTTCTCTTTGGTGTCGTAGTGCATACTTTTCTAATATTGTAGAATAGTAGTCAAATTATAGAAGAAGTTTCTTCTGCGTCAGTGAAAGGCCGAGTAAATTATGGCTTTGTCTGGACCACGCGAGTTTATCGTATACCTCAAGCCTCATAATTCCTCCAGATTTCTAGATAGCTGATCAAATTACTTCTATGCACAAACGAAAAAGTTAATCAAGGTTACCGTGAAAATTATGTGGTTCTACGCTGAACAAGTTTGAATCTCGAGGCATCATTGCGAGGCAAACAAAAACGTTTAGAAAGAGAGATTCTGTTGTTATCCCCATATCGTTTTGGTTTATCGAACGAGGGTCAAGTTAGTTGTAGTAAACCATCAGTAATTGTCCCTTCGATTTTCACGTAACTGCTCGCCTGTTTTATTTCAAGTACATTATGATTGTGATCTAAATCTGTGTGCGAACTAAACGCAACAATCTTCGTTATCCAACCTGAAAATAAATGCTGCATGACAAATATTGGCTTCGTTTGTGTTTTGGAGTGATACAGTTAACAGAATCTAGGCCTGGTTTGACTCGGTGCTGTGACCAAAGCTGAAGGACACCTGCACATTTTTTGAGTCGTCATAGACAACCCGTGCTCCACCAATCATGCTTCAACCTACACCTCTGGTATACAGCTGAAATCTGACGGAACAAGACCCGGAGGGATTCAGTAGCTTTTGGTCCTCAAATAAATAGATTGAACTTAGCTTGTACTTCGGTATTATGTCCGTTTTACCGAGTATATTAATACAGTATATTAATACAATAAATCGCTGCAGCAGACTTTAGCTACGGGTAAGGTCTCTTGTAGTTTTGCTGCTGTAAACAGTAACCTTATTAAACATGTAGAACAATTCTCCGTTTAACGGAAATTTGTTATTAGAAAGGATAAGTTTAGCTACTTCGAGTGATTGAAACTTCAAGAACCCAAACGCTTCGTGACACTGGTGTAGTTAGAAATTCCTGTTTGGTCGATCTACTCTATCCAGCCCCTCAGGGCTTTCTTTCTGATAGTTTCTATGAGTTTGTTTGGCTTACATGATGTACGTTATGGGATTGTGGTAGACCCTGTGACAATACTCACTCATATTTGATTTTTATGGTTACTTTAACTGTCCGAATTACCGCTGTGTTTAGATTGGGTTAACCTTCTCAAAAACCAAATCGATTCTATTAAAACACCCAAACTAAACTGGTAAAATCGCCAGTACGTCATCAGTATAACTGCTCACACATGTTTGAAGATAAACCTGCCAACCTTTTCATGGACGCATTCGGGCTACCGACCTCCCTAGAATGTATCCAACATTTCGACATGGTTTTTCTTTCATAATTCTGTTATAAACTCCCGGATATGATATGGAGTAATAAGATAACCTCATTAAGGCCATCGGCTCCAGACATATCCAGCAATTTCAGCTCTGTCTGTGACGGTAGCGCCGTGCCAAATGGGCATTACTCTACTCACTGTTTGGCTTGGTTTTTGGTGACGAACGCCACCACAACAAATACACAGGTCCACTTACTCAACGCAGTACCGCGCACAAAATTGAATGACTGCTTAGTGCTAGCTGGACGACGCGACAATACCATATATACATGAGTTGACTATCTATGCATTATTCTTATTTCTTTCTTCTGATTTAACATTATTCGTTTAATCAAAGCGGAACTGATAACCATCGAACATATTTCTTATCTACGAATTTCCACTCTTCAGTGTCACGTTAGTTCTTGACATCATTTTACACAATGAATATCGCCTACAATTATTCACAACTGTCGTATTCCCATAAACAATCCGGTCAGCTCTCTACAAAAAAGAAGCAGAAGACTTGCTGTCACTGACTTGTTGAACGGTGTTTTGATTACCGATGAGTAACAGAAGATTTTGGTTTCCTGTGTGGCAAGTATATGCCATACTGACGAGCTTCAACTAGAGCAAAACTCGAGTCTAGTGCTTCTTTTCAAACAGTGCCGACGGTAAAGTCTATGGGAATGCGACAGCTGCGGTCAATTGTAGGTAATGTTCAATTTATCTGGAAACCAAAAGCACCTACTGCTCATCAGCAATTATTTTACAGGCTAGATTATTAAATATTCGCGCTAGACAATTAAGTACCCGATATTAGTTAATTGGATATAGGTATTTAATACTTGGTTTATGTGGTTTTCTATTAGGTTCCAACTTGCTAGGCAGCGAAGTCGGATCTTCAACCCTACAAAGTTTGTTTAATAAATGGACCTTAAATTTGGAATAAATCATCTTTGTGGTTAAATTCTTTTGTATGTGTTCTACTGATATTATCACGATTGATTATAGTTATACATAAATGAAACCTTTCACTCCTGGACAATCATACTTCAAAACACTTCCATAAAACCGTGTCAAAGAGAAACTACACTGTATAAATCCGAACACTTTCCATTAGACCTACTGTTGTAAGCCAAGAACACGGATGACGAAAAGGTTATTTATTCAAGAAAGCAACACATGGTTAGGCGTTTAAACAGAACAACAACGAAAAACCTTCACTTACATACGGTACTCAGTTGTTACTTTACTTTACATAGCAAGGACCATTTTGTGCGATGCTGCACTCCGATGTTTCTTCCTGTATTTTTCCTGCGGCCACTCCGATGTCAAAATGCATGCTGTGGTCCCATTACTGAATAGCAGTTGTGTGAATTGTATATTAAGATTGATCATTCTCACTACGATACTGTGTAATTTTACCAAGTGTTCTGCGTCAGAAATCATGATACCCAAGTGGGCAGTCCATTTTTTCCCGATTGCAACTAGATTTATGAACCCATGTGAACAGATAGATAGACGACTCGGTAGCGCAGATTCAACGTATCATTGGGACAAAATGAACAGGTGTTTGTTAATGCTAGGTGGGATTATTTTTATTCGATACACATATAATGTGGTCGATTTTCTTTGAGAAAGTGCTCTACAGCAAGTGCAAACGGCTGATATGATTTCCACGAACGTTGGTAGGCCACATCTACAATGCACGTTACTACTGACTAGCAGATCTAGTCAATGTGTGACAGTTGAAACGAAACTGGATGACAACCTAGTTGCTGGCCGAGAACTTCTTGAAATCCTCGAAAGTGCCAAGTTAAGAGATGCCGTCCGCTTGTCTGGGCACAGTGCAACCAAACAAACGTTATCTGGAAACCCTCACGTGCATGGCAGTGATGACAAACGGCGTGCATCTAGTTGTAAGCTTTTTCACCCCCTTTTAAAAACCGTTTATTACTTCTACATATTTCTGGCATACTGTCTGGATAGTTCACACACGATTCAAGGCCAAAACAACCCCCACGGACAAACTCCACAAAGGTAAAATCTGATCGTAGCCCGCGCGGATCAGCCGTGAATACTGCAAGCAAATTACAATCCACGTACTCCAACTTGATGCATTTTTGTTTAAGCAAACTGACAACTTACCCTCTCCGTCAGGTTGAACGAGTTATTATTACTATTGAAGTTTCAAAGGCCATTGTTTCCGTGACTTTGTTCTCTCGACAGTGGACTTTTCTGTCGTCAACTGATCTGAAGCAGCACGCTTCCATCGCGCTTTTCAGGGTGACCGGCAATGACCAGCAATCAACGATGGATACTAAGAAGCTGCTGGGAATGAATAAACTCAGGACAAACTGAGTTCCAGGTCTGTAAACATTCATGTCTGACCGGCAACGTATAAATAATGCTGCTTATCTGTTTACTTATTTTATTCAAGGGAATATACAGCTCGATGGTGCTTTTCTGTTTTCTGCTGGGTTCAACTGGTGAACCATGAAAATCATTACTAACAATACGGGAAACGCAGACATTTGTAGAGAGATATTTGTAAACTAAGAAAAGTGGCAACGACTGACGGAGACTTTGAGAATGTTCTCAAAGGAATGCACTTCCTCGGAGTAGAGGTGCTTTTACGAATTTACAGATATATCAACCACTCACTTTTACTGTGCACAGCCAAGAACCCGTGTTCAACAATGCAAACGCAATTGAATTGAAGGAGACAGAAGAAGGTACACGTCTGAATGAGGGCAATTTACTTGTCCGATCAGTGTGTGTTGAAAGTGGGTCTTAGCTCTGATGTTGGTGGTCTATCACCACAGTGGCTTTGGTCTGTACTAGTGTCATCTTGTCATCACTAGTCAGTAAGGTTTTCATTCCCTTTTCAATTCTTTGTAATGTTAAGTTGACACATAATCACTTTTAAATTTGTCAAGATTGTTATACAGCGATATGTAAAACAGACTTCAGTGGGTTTTATACGCAGCGTGATCCACTTAAGTGTACTTAAATCATGAAGTTTCAGAACTGGCCCCTGTATAGGATCAATGTACACAAGCAACCACACTCTCGATTGAGCAGCACTACAAGGATGGGAAAATATTTTTGCCTCAAATTTATCATACAGACAGATATTCATATCGTTAAAACACTAACGATAACCAACAAGTGCACAAAGTTTGCGTTCCTCCTCTTTGGTCATCTGTAACGCAAAGTATGGCAGTTCCGCTGTAGTGGAATCGAACCGCTATTGTAATCAATACATAGGATTTGAAAAGTCTGTGTTGACTGATCCTCTGAATTCGCTACACAGCACAATATGCAAACAGATGCACACACACATTTACTCTGTTTTCAAGGAACATTAGTGCAACGCAAGTAGTCAAGCGCTTCTGAACTGGATTGAAGAGATGCCGAGAGCCCAACATCAATTACAACACGTTGTTTGGGTGTGTAGTGCTTAGATATCAACAATACGGATAGTTACTAAACCTCATCTACCAGCAGCGGGACCTATCGGGAGTATTCAATGAAATAGCCAGTGACAACGTCATTGCCTGATCAACTTGGATTTTTTCCAGCTAAAGAAATTCAGTTTACCACAGTTTGTTTCGGTGAACGTTCAAACCGTGCACGGTGTTTACATCGGTTGGTTGATATCAAAGTCAACTTTACACTGCTTATCAAAGTTTAGAAAATTTCGGAAAACATTTACTGCATGAATTTCCTACACTTTCATTTACACCTAATTGCCACGTCTAACACAAGTGGATAAATTTGTTAGATTGATTGACATAATTTATGTCATATCGACTAAGTTACAATTTGTCGAATGCTTCGAAGTGAATAACCACAAGTATAATTATTTCACAGGATAGCGTGGCAATTTCGTTTACTTTTTCTATCATTCACAAACTTGCAATTCGCAGACAGTTTGACATTCGTCTAAAGTTGTAATAGAACACAGAATGAAGTAACCAACTTGCTGAGCTATATAAAGTAAGTCATAATGATTGTTCTCCGCAGACATTTCTCACCAGACACCTAAGTAATTCTGGGGAATACGGTTCTTCTGGTGTGCTAAAATAGGTGTTATCACTGTTAGGCTGAGATATAAGTAATAACATGGAAACGCAAAATGGTTCAAACAAACAACAAGTATTCTATACGGAAATAATGTGTAGTTGCTGGCGCAAATAATGACAAGTGCTACAGTTTTTTAAGGCAAAAGGATTGGAGCAGAGATACGATTATAACTACGACAAACGTTGTTTTATGAAAACGAATGCTTTCAGAACATGTGTTAGGAGACATACAACTTTGGTCGGCAGTACAGTGTGGGACACAACCAATAGCGCATTTCCATTCTGAAATCAAACGTGGAGAAATATCCAATTAGGTTCGAAGTCCAATCCTCGTATTCGCAACCAGTACCAACTGATCATAGGGTGGGACATACCGATCCAACCAATTGCGTGTTTACGGCTCATGTCAAAAACATTACGATTTATAATGATGTTCAACTTGAAATGAGATTTATAAAGTACTTTCACTAAGTTGCGTCCTCAGTAAGGTGCATAATTGTTGTTGGTGTCGTGCAAATTTCAAACTGAACTCAAATCTCTATGTTAGTGGTTGTGTCTACTTACATTCACTATATAAAGATAGCCAGCTCTATTCGAAGTATGATATCTACGGTTTTGTAGCCCTGTCTGTGGGGTTCCCTGTTGTAGTACCATTTATCTACCGGTACATTTGGCTGTAACTCATCGTAATTTGTACGTAAACATTTGTGATGGGATATGGTAAGGGTGTACCTACCCGAGAGTTAGCAGTACAAAAGAAAATCAACGGGACCCGAGCTTAGCGAGGTTTACTGATCAGAAGATAATTCTGACAGCCTCGGAATTAAAGCTTAAATACATTGTGTGTTGTCGGAATCCTAACTTTGGTGTAGATGGCGATGCTCACTTCTGACATGACAAGCTGTCAGAAGCGGATTGGAATCGAATTCAGTGGTGCCCACTTTGTGCGAATTTGTGTTCCTTTTAATTGCGCATCTATTACTGTTGGTTATGTCTCTCTCATTTCCTGTGGGTCTTAAGTCCCCAGTGCTATAGTGTGTACGGGCGTACACATATGTGTATCATTGGATAAAATCGGAAATCAGGACAGTTAATGCCCATTGGCTGGTTTAGACCTAATATGGAAAGGTTACGGCTAGAACTCGCAACCTAACGTATTTTCATATAAGCTCGAATATCTACCCGTCCAGAATGAATTAAGCAATCTCCTAATGTGATTGCCACTTACTTTTCGTTATGCGGCACTCAATCAGCTACAACTCATTCGGCCAACCACAGATCACTCGATTCAGCAAAGTTCCATCCAGTTGGGCACGCTGACCGTCAAAGGCAAAGTCCAGTGATCCACTGGAATTTAGAAGGTGGACTGATTTCGTCAGAGAAATCTAGACAGCAGAGTCTGTGTGCGAATACTCAGTGTAAGAGAATCAACTATCGCATGGGCATTCTTGTAATGCAGGGTAACGACAAGTAAGTTTAGACGAGCTGCTATTCGGTCAGTGTAAAGAACTGAGTTCGTCAATCTGGATCACACTGTTAATGGTTTGTCCAATAAGGATCAATTAGAAAAGCATCTACGTTCAATGCTTTCCTTTCCGATATTTTGGAGGTGGTCATGCTATAATCGACCAATACAGTCAAGTTAAAGAGTTTAAATCGTCTTGTATGGAAACCAATGCCCTTTAAATGGCGAAGTCGTACGGAGTATCCGTTCATTGTTTGTCTAGAAATGTACGGTATTTTGTTTACGCTGTCCAGTAGGGAAGAATTATGATAAATAAAGCAGATTCGTGTGAAATAACCAATGTTTTATAAAGGTCAGTCTTTCTCCTTCCAATTGAATACCACATTTAGGCAATAGTCGATCAGAATGACCTGCTCGATCGAATATTGCTAATTCGACTGAAATGTGACTGGTATTTCACAAGGTTCGCGCAATCCACATATGTGAGCAATAGTAGGAAAAACCAAATTACTTTATTTATCCAGAGTAGATATTCTACCGGCATACAGATTGACAACAAAATTTCGACTATCTCGACATTTCACAATCCTGACAGTTCGCTGTACCTTTGGGGTATAGTTTGTCAGGTCAGTGTATCAACAGGCCATCCCAGATATTATCGTGATGACCGCCTTCGCGGATGTTCACTGACAATCGGTTCATTGGTAAGCATATCATGGGGTGGGTTATGTTCATCAATCCAGCTGATGCACAGTTCATGGTGGACTTTGCTCCTAACGAATGTGGACGGTTGGTGACTGAACAGTGATAAGTTTAATTGATCTGAACGGTCGTTAAAGATTATGAGCTCGCAATTGCCTTTGAACTAGTTCTCGTGACGTTTCAAGTTCACTTCAGTTCAATTTGCACAGGACGAAATGGCTGTTGCCAATCGAGCGTCTAGAATTCAAATAAAATAACAGATTTCCTTTAAGTCGTTTCTATAAATCTAGAGATAATAACTTATTGAGAGTCAAACTGTCAGAGTATGCAAATTTAGAATTTTTCTACTTGGGGTTACAAACGGATCTTCAGATGCACGTTTAAACGTGCAGTGGGTTGGAAACAGAAGCTGAAGACCTGAACCAAATTAGTAACGCTTACTGTCCCCGTTCATATTTTGCTCATCACCAGTGTACATGCAGTGTTTCCTGCATGCAGCAAACCAAAAGAAGATACACTGGCCTCAAAGAAACACGTTCACAAAGTATAAGCTACTTTGTATTGCTGACCGTTTTTGAAGAAACCAATCTCCCGTAACAACGAACAGAACATAGTTTGGAAATTGGAATCAGTCCGCTCATCATAGCAGAAGTAGTGGGACAGTTTTATCGGACCAAACTCGGTGAGACTACAGAATGAAGAAAAAATAATGCAATTTCATGAATGCATGAATGGTGCTGCTTAGGGATCATTTCTTGCAATTGTAAGCGATGCGTTTCGAATTGTCTTGGCTCATCTACAGCGTACATCATGACAATGAAAATGTTGTTTCTATTCGTTTACTAACAAAGTGAGGGTGATTTAGGTGATCATTGGGCGACCGATATACCTGTTTTGCCACTCCAGTAACCAATAATAGTGTTGTGATCCAAGAACGCGGATGGCACAAGGGTTGTTTATTCGACAAACCAACACATGGGCTAAGCATTTAAGCAAGACTTGGAACAAAACCACTCATTTGTACGCGGTATTCGGCCCCAGACCTTTTCGGTCGTCGCAGACATCAATGCTCAAATCCATTAAGTAGCAGGGGTCACTATGAGCGATGCTGCACTCTGATTTTCCTTTCAGCAATTTTCCTGCGGCTTGTACAATGTCACAATATATGCTCCAGTCTTACTACTGAATAGCCGCGGTATGAGTGGTATGTTACGATTGTTCAACTTCACTGCACTAGTCAGTGTCAGGTTTGTCATGTAATAAATAGCAAAGAAGAAATTAAGCACTTGCGCACCAAGTTATCAGTAATTATCTTGAACTGCCTGTAGATAATCCTGTTGTCTACTGTGATGTATGATTATCCACCATAGAATGCTGGTTGCATAATAGTCATAACGAGTTTTTTCAATAGAGGTTCGGGGATTTAGATTAGTTCAAACGGAACACCACTCTTTTCGGCTAGATAAATTCGTAAGAAAACACAAGACTCGATTTACGCCCTTATTAGAACCAGTCAGTAATTTATGTCCTCGTCCAGACCGGAGTTTTTCAATCCGACCCTTGTGCTTGTCAGACCAACATGTCAACCACGACGCCAGTAAACTCATAATAGTCATGGTTAAATAGTCAAATCCAAATGCTAAATCACAACCTTATGTGAATAGTGTTCAGCTTGTCCGATCATTTTGAAAAGAGAATGAACAGAATCGCTCTGCTCAGTCCGATCGATAATTTTGTGACCAGGACTTCTCAGTTAGGTTAAATTTACCCAATTCATTGAACTAACTGAGCATGGTTTCGAAGTAGGTCAGCCGAAAGGTTTATCCGAATGCAATACAAGCGATCAAGTGTGGGAAGTTTTCAATTTGGAACTTTCTGATTTGCTTACTTTTTAGGATCCATAGAATAGTAACCTAAAGTAGTCTTGGTCCGATCCCGGCACTACTCATCTGTGCATGTCAATTATGATGGCACTCATACAGTGAATTTGTCTTACCTTCTGTGTTGGTTCACATCGATCGAATCGTATAAGACTAGAAACCCATTCCCTCAGAAGAATCTTGTCTAGCCAAGAAATCCTTTTGCTGTTTGCGGAAGACCTTTCCCGTTTGGGAAATTGCCAGTGAGCTTCTGGAAAACTTGAGCCTGCACACACTTTTAAGGTTTCGTCACTTTGCTACCAGACTGGTTAAGATGAACACGTTTAAATTTAAAACACTTTTTGGGGTAGGCTACAGTTATGTAAATCAGGGTGTTTGCTTTTAATATCCGCAAGTGCTGTTTTCATTTACTGAACAGAAAGGAACTAAAGAATTTTTGATAGATTTGAATCAAATTTATTTTATTAGGCTGTTTCATTAAGTGTAACAAGGTGTAATATGTTAATACGACATAAGTGTTTATTACGTTTCGCCTTAGTCATACACAAATCTTTTACATCAAGTCTGTTGATAACACTCAATGTATTTTTGTAGTTTCGGCCGGACATTATGAAGTACTGAAGGCAGATATCTGCGTACAGTATTTCATGGTGCTTTTACAGAGTATGGTGTGTGACACTGCATACCTTACAAAATACACAACAGTATCGTTTCTGGTGGTAACTTATTTTTGGTCTTTCTTATCTGTTCGCCAACATTTTTATAACTTTATGTTACACAATCCAGTTTCAGTCACCTGTTAGTGTGGGTAAAAAACACTGCAGGTATCTATTAATTGATAATCTTAATCTATGACAGATCACGGCTACTTTTCCATTATGGGGATGAGTCAAAGCTGTCTGCTTTCTGATCCACTGTTAAACCTAGCTTTTTATCCACGAACTTGTTGGGATATTCAGAAAGTATCATATTCTTTACGCAGTTTAATCCACTCCTAAGCCTTCAACGTCATTTCTCAGTAGGATGTGATTTTTTCCAGAACTTGCAGTTGCTTTATAGTTACCTTCTTCATAATAGTCACCGAAATGCACTTTCTCTAGTTAATTGCATATGCAGTTTCATAAAAACAAAATGCTGAACTTGTGACAAAAGGTAGCTTCTATGTAACTCATCTTACTCTATGATGATTCAAAAATACGCGCGAGATTATGATGTGATCTCATATACTATGTGGAGACAACAGTGCACACAGGTAGGCATATAGCGTCGAGTTATCAGGGTATTTAGAAGTTCAATACAAGCATTTTGTAAACAAAGGAGGGGAAATGTATTTAATTGCCAATGTCTCTGCAAGGAGCCCCGTCTTTGGGATGGGGTGGAATAGAACACTTGTCACATTAGTGACGTTTACATAGTGGCTTATCCCGAGTGTTTGCTTAGCGATTTTAGACGATAGACTCCAGTTTGCTGAGGTAACTAGCATAGTAAGAAGAATCATCCGGGTTTGCGATTATTTTGGATGCACACTGACCTAGGTATCCAGCGGGTTGTCAACCTAACCTATATAGAGCTCACTGCAACTACCTAAAAAATTGAGCCTCCTGAAAGGTTCACGAATTGGCTACGTTTAGGTGCTGCTTCAGTAGTCTAGTAAAACTTTCCCTCACGGAAGGCCCCTCGAAGTAATCACACTTTCAAGTTACGGTTGTTCGGTAAATCACTGCTTGTCTTGGCGATTTTTTAGGGATAAAGGTTAGCTGATGTTTATGCGGATGGATACAGTCCACCGCGGACTACCAACTTTTTCAAAAGAGGGTGACCACAAGAACTCGAAATAGAGTTAATAAATATTCTTAATGTTTGCCCTCAAACCGACACTTCAGGACCGGTTTGATCCTTGTTTGGACCCATCCGATAAAGATAGTCTGAATGGGAAATTGAATCAGCAACCCTGGCGTTACCATCCAATGCTATTATCCGCTTGATCATCAGTTTTGTGAATGTCGTTTGTGGCGGAAAAAGCTGCAGTTTAGTTACAACTTACATTTCATCTCATTAAGTATTGGATATTCTTCCCACCCTATGATGGAACGAAAAGATTCACCTTCCTCTAACAGCCTTTCACTACCGCATCTTCTTGTTACACTCGAGATAGTGGTGCGCATCAGGGTTCACTGTATGTGTTGTGTAGGAAATGTGTGTGTGCTGACCGGAACATGCTATTCTTCTGAGTTAACAGAATGTCTGGATAATTAATCCTTAAGTTGGTAACCAGATTACATGAAAAATTAATTCGGAATTAGTGCAAGAATTGCTTAATTGGGATTACTGAAGAAGGACAACTGTTTTAAAATGGTGTAAAGTGACCACATCTTTCCAGTTTGAAACAATCTGTCAACGTTTCATTGCAATTAAATTCAAGTATACACTTTTTTTTCAGATCAGGTTTTGCAACTGATAATATGTGGATATCAGAAAATGAATGGAATTCTGTTCCGATGAATTGTGGCCACAACTATGAGGCACACGTCATTTTTGAATTGACAGCAAAGAGTTGAAAAAACTGAATCAGACTATCTCATTACAAATACATGCTTTTATCGATTCACTTTTTTTGTTTTCAAGGATTTGTTTTAATGGACGAGATTAAATACTTCTATGTCTATTCTTTATTATAGTTGAAATGGTAATCCATGAAATTTATGCTCGTCAGATATTTGATAGTCGTGGAAATCCAACAGTTGAAGTGGATGTAAAAACAGCTAATGGTAAGCGTCACCCTATTTTTAGTAGACATTTCCTAATCGCAAGATTTTTCATATTGGAGATGACGTTGGAAATAAAACCATTTAGTTATAAAAATATTGTTAGTTAAATTTAACCTAACTGGTTTATGTACGCTAATTATTCAGACATTCTGTCTTTTATTGCTGGTGCATATGTGAATAGTTCATGATATCGACAGGTCTGTAACAATTTGGACAGGTCTTGAAATATATCAACTATGAAATTATAACAGTTTTAATTGTGTAAACAGTGAGATGCATAACTTGGAGATTTTGAGTAAGAAGGCTGAAATGTTTAAAATTCACCATTACCTAAATGATTACCTTGACGGCATAGCAAAGGGGAAACAGAAAGTCGCATTATTAGTTTGTGACTTGTCGGCTGCACCAGTCTTTCACGATGGAGTCATTACGACTTATGCGAATTTTGAGTGGAGATGTTGCTGGAAAATATGGGGATATTGAGGATCAGTGACGTTCATCTTAAAGTTATTCTATCTACTCATCTATCACGTAAGCACAATAACTGGAGCTACACAACTATCCTGCGGATATTGTCGTACTCCCATCTTCAGCTGGTGGTTTGTTTGCAAAGAGCAAGTTTTCTTTTGATTCATTTAAAACATATTTAAATTTCATGAATTAAGCGCCCATCCTTCAAGCTAGAATTGTTTCTTCTCTCTGTAGTTATATACCAGTTAGAAATCGCGACCACATTTGTTTACACTGCTGTTTCTGATTGTGAAGAGGATTATGATGGCTTCTCACCAAACTGTTTCAATAGAAGTTCGAGATGCTTTTCTTCTGTCAGAATCTAAGATTATCTTTACTTTTGACTGCTCCTCCACTGGCTGGCTTTTTTAGGCAGTGACGAAAATCATGTTAGAAAAGACATCACAGAAAGATTGAACAAACTATTGAGTTTTTTGGGAAGTAAAAGGCAGCAATTTGTCGGACGTTAAAGTCCGAGATTTATGAGAATTGCCCTGAAGGTATTTCTATCGAATCCATATGGTTCTCTTCCTTTCTGAGAGACTGAACGACTTTATATTTTGCGCTGATAGCTGTTCATTTTACTCTCCAGGATTGTTTCGAGCTGCAGTCCCTAGTGGTGCTTCCACCGGAATTCACGAGGCCCTCGAACTCCGTGACGGCCCCCCTGGTTACATGGGAAAGAGTGTGGAAAAAGCCGTCGCCAATGTGAATGCTCGCATTGCACCTAATCTACTCAAATGTAATATTGACGTCACCGATCAAGCAGTCATCGACCGGTTCATGCTGTCTCTAGATGAAACGCCCAATAAGGGTAAGCAGTTATTTGGCACATTTCGGACAGTTACACATTTTTATTCAGGAGATACTATTAACCATTATCTACAGTTATCGAAATGTTCACAATGTCAGTAACTTACATACAGGCAGTGTTCAGCCGTTATTGAAAGAGAAAAGGAAAACATTCTGTAGATACTACCCCATAGATCCACTTCTGCATACGATACGTTAGATCAGAATAACAAACTAAACAGTCCACCAACTATATTGTGATCCATCAAATTGCCATGGTACCACTTGCATCATAATTGTAAAATAACTGTGTCAAAGCGTTGTCTCCATTTTCATCTATGACGTAGTGGGCCCCGTTCGAACTTATTACTTGCTTTGTTCGTTTCGCCCAGCAAACACTGTTTCACATAAATTTTGTGCATTTGGCCCGATGATGAATGGCCGAAAACGAGCTTGTTCGTCACAGCGTCTCTAAGAGGCCTTGTTCATTTTTTTCATCGCTAAGTTCAGTGGTGTATAATCGATTTTCAGTCAAATTAAAAATAGACTACATGTCTAATTAATAGGACAGTGAGATTGTTGGAGATGAACTTGAACCACTAGATTAGTGATGAAGGTAATATGTCACGAAATGACAGTGTGTGTGAGTCATTGTTCAAACACTTGACAATGACCCATAAATTCGGGTTGTATACAGGAGAGATCAGAAACGATGTGTTGCATAGGCTGCCGAATTACCGAACACTAAAGAGATAGGCTACTCGAAAACATTGAAACATAGTTAATTATTAGCCGTACGCTGGTGGGTGGTTTTATATAAATTTAACGTCGATCCTCCTTAGCCGCGGACATCGCATTTCCAGAAACGTTTCGGTCAGTCCTTTTTAACAAGAAGCACCTTATTCGAGTTCCCTTCTCGTCAATAGTGCATATCCTAGCCAGGGACGGGACTAGAATCCAGGAGACGCATTCACAGTGCAACCGTGTTCACCTGACCTCATATTAGGTACACATGTACCATCATATGTGACCGTTCAACCACATTCGCCTGTGAGTAATTCTCAGGTGACTCGGTGGCTTCGAGAGGAGACGCAGTAACTGCCCTGTTAATTCTAGCCATGAAAGTATAGTCGGATTTCTAGTTCCGCCTGTGGAAATTATATACATTCGTCAAATGTTTAATCGGTAACTGGTTGGGGACTGAAGTACATTACAACCAGCGGTTTAACTGGAACTAAGGAAAGTCGTTTTATTTCCCTGTCAGAAATACACGGTTTACTTTTGGGCACCGGTAAAAATCATGACCCCAAAGCAACTAATTTGCATTTGTTTCTATGTCAAATAATGTCTACAAAACTGCTCACACTTCGTACCCCAGAGATAACACAACAGGTATCTTACCGAACACCATAAAGATCGAATTCAGGCAGGTCACCTTTAAGAGACAGTTATCGGTTTCAATACAAGGTAGTGTATGAAACTAGACAAACCGTCTAGACACTGGTATAAATTTGTAGGGGAGGTCACAAGAGTAAAATGCGCCGATACAGGAAGGTAGATTATAAAGTATTTGGTAAGAAAGGTAGAACAGAGGATTCATAAGGAATAGTTCGATAAAATAACACGATTAATCAATTTTTGAATAAGTCCATCGTGTTCTCTTACTCGTTTACACGGACTGTAAGTAGGTTAACCAATGTGTACTTTTACCAACAAACACAAGTTTTGAAACCATCAAACCAATTTTCAATGTATATTACAAATATGGCGCTTGGATGTAATGCTAACAAAACAGTTAGGGGTTTTACTTCGGATGTAAACTCAAGACACGGAATACATGAATGACGTTCAAACAAGATATATGAATGTGTCGCCTTAGGTTTGGTGTGGTGACAGAAAGAATTCATGATATGCAATCAGGGAAAGTGCAGACCAATCGCACTACTGCTGTTAAAACAAAAACAGACAACATAAAAGGGATAGGTCAAAACTTTCACGACATTATGACACTCACTCGTACTTAAACCCTAGCCGGTAAGCGACAAGCTCAGGGTACAAATATTTTCTCATTTACTGGTGAGTCTTTTCGACTTTCACTAACACGTAATTGGAAATTACTTTCACTGATTTTTCCCATCGAATTTGGGCGAACAGCACGTGCATGCCTTGAGAAGTCACAAGATGATGCTCTCGAGTCATAGCGCAAACGGCAATACAAGTGGTGAGAAGTTAAATCATGCTGTATCAAACTGGTGCTGTTTCTAAGCACAAGCAGTTGTGGTTATTCACATAATTGTCATGTAATTGGCTGATTTTCTATTCTTACAGAAAAACTCGGAGCCAACGCTATCTTGGGTGTATCTTTAGCAATGTGTAAATCAGGCGCAGCTGAGATGGTAAGTTTTATACCATATAATCGTAATTCAAGTTTCTCCCATAGAATTATTTCTCACAATTCTTGAGTATACCTGAAAAGAACCGCACAGATACAGCATTTTAAGTCAATTTCAAGGTTATCACAGATAATACCAGTGAACACAAATCCTGCAGGTGACGTTTCCGAACGGTATCATTGACTAATTGCAATGCTCACTGACAAGGTGAAAAATCTGTAGGATGTATCTTTCCATGAGAATCAGATCCATGAGCACTGTCACGTAGCTGACAGACGTATGCGATCAAGGTGGCCACTCAACCCAACCGGATTTCGCTTGTTTGGGTGGCTCGCGTATGACATTTTATGTGGTCAAATTGTTCTGCAAATAGTTCCATATAGGTTGTTCCAAAGTACTTGTGAAAAGTATTGATTGCCTATGTTGAGATGCATCGTTGCTTAGAATCGTGTGGACCATATTGCAGCCAACAAGTGTTATGTAAGTCCAAGAACCTTGCTTCATATTTCGGATCAAGCGAAATAATTTAGTTGACTAGCCCCATGAATACAAAATGATTGTTTCCACGAAAATGGAATCCCAAATGAAGCCAAATGTCAAAATCAGGATGAAAACTGCAACGGTAAAATTATTTTATATGCAACGCCGTTGCTTTGTTATCTTCGTGGGGCATGTTCGTGATTATGACACATCATTGCTGATATCTGTTTCTCTACTGGCTTAAGAAGAGTTTTGAACGAACAGTATTCCAACATATAGATTGAACATCACCCACAAACGATCACAGCTGTCGCATTCCCATAGACATTCCAGTCAGCCCTTTCAAAAAGAAGCGCTATACTCGAGTTTCACTCCTGTTAGAGCTCGTCAGTAGTGTATATCCTTGCCACTGCCGGGCCTAGAATTCTGGCCACGATTTTACGAGGCAATCGTGTTGACCACTGCACCGTTGACCACACCTTAGGCACGACCGAATTATCATATGTGAAAGTTCAACCACTTACGCTTGTGAGTGATGATCATGTTGCCCGGTCGCCTCTAGGGGAGACACAGTTACTGTCTGTTAACTTACAACAAACGGCCACATACTTCGTGAATATAGAAAACTTATTTGTGTCCGTAGACACTCGTGCAAGCCGAAAGAGTGATGAACGTTTAAGTACAGGCATCAAGGCTTCATGGGCAAACTCACGTACCCTATATTTTTTTTACATCTACGCCACTGCTCTAGCGGTAATGGAACAATTGTTCATCGAAAACTTGTTACAATGCGTTATTGTTTAGGACATGCACAAGTTGCAAATGGTTCTACTACCCTAGTGTTGTCTCTACAATACTGAACAGCCAGTCCAACGAGAATGCACATATGGGTTTACTCGTTCTATCCCAACACGCACGCACACACATCGGTGAAAAAGATCAGTACTCTTAGTTTACTTCGCGCTAATGACTGAATGGCCACGCATTAGGAAAATCGCTAATAGTTCCATGTTTCTGAATAGTTCAAGTTGCATACCAAAATTAGACATTTTAATAAATGCTGCTGTTGATACGTACCCATTTCAGAGTAACCAAAGTCAGTTGAGGTGCACACAAATTATGCGAGATACCGTTTGTCTGGTAACCTAGAAGCTTAAATCCTAATCAATGTAATTTGAGCACACGGTCTTATCGTCCAAATCTTCCGTAGTCCGCTTAAATGTTCTGGCCTACCTATTTCTATAGGAAACGTAAATCAGAGGCCTACTCTTTAGAGACCATTAATTGTCACATTACTCTCACCTGTAACATGGTTGTATGCTTGGTACCACGATGTTAATTACGTGAACTGTGGAGTAACTCTCCTTTCTTCCTTCTCCAGATAAACATGCCCAAATGAGAACCATCTTAGTTTCACGTTATTCATGGGCTACTTTAGATCTAATATATGGGTTCCATGGTAGACTACACAATGTAGACGTTTACTAAGTGTGGAAAAAGTGTATACTCGACCAACTAGAGAGAGTTCTGATTGTTTTAAATAAAAGTGTACTATTGGTTCGTTCCGGAGCCGCACTTCGGTTTGTATAGAGCGTTTATGTCGTAATAAGTTAGCGTGCAATGCATACACCGTGAAAGCAACGAGAGGTAACAAAAGATTTTGCAAAATTCTAGCAAGAAAAAAAGACGATCAAATACGAACAGATGAAACAGTTAGCTATAACAACAGTATATGAGCTACAAAACAGCTAACTAGGCGCTGTAGAATACAAGTTAAGAGCAATGAGGTCTGGTGATCTATGGAAAACTGAAATGTTCAAATAATTATAAGCATACACTGTTGGAAAGAAATGCTAGCAAAAGTCAATTCAGATTTCCGTTAAGTAAGGTAACGTAAGTAACATGCATCAACCTTGTGCTAATGAGTTATCACGATCTCATCTCATCTCAGGTTCATCAGTTTAATTTAAATTTTTATACTACTTATAGTCTAGGCAAATTTTTCAGTTGTTTAGATCGTTCTAACTTTGACTATACAAACTGTCAACCGTTCACTTGATGCAGAAAATGCCGTTATATCAATATATTGCAAATATGGCGGGAAATCGAGATGTAGTTCTACCGGTCCCTGCTTTTAATGTCATTAATGGAGGTAGTCATGCGGGGAACAAACTGGCGATGCAAGAATTTATGATCATGCCAACTGGTGCCACCTCGTTCAAGGAAGCAATGAAGATGGGCAGTGAAGTCTACCATACTTTGCGATCCGTGATCAAATCGAAATATGGCTTAGATGCATGTAATGTGGGAGATGAAGGTGGTTTCGCTCCAGGCATTCAAGATAATATGGAAGGTTTGTTATGAATGTGTAAAAGTTATACCACTTGTTTCGCATTTGTTTATGACAAATTAAGTCAGTAATTACATCAGTCGTACAGCTCAGCAGATGTGAACTTGTATACATTGGCAAATATCACTAGCGCGGTTTCAGAACGATTTTACTTATAGAAGGAACGAGATTTATAAGTATTAGTGCCAAATAAGAGACAACAGATGAAACACAAATACGAGTGCAGAAAACTAATTACTTGAAGTTGAAGTTATGTAAAGGTACCGATATAAATTTAATCGAGTCAGCAAAATGGGAAGCAATTAAAATCGGGCAAAACTTCAGAAATATTGAATTTTCTAGTTTTCGAATGCTACAAAATTTAATGTACATAATGCTATGAATGAGAAATATTAATAGTTGTAAGTAAGTTGTTTGTGTATTGTGATAATTTTCGTTAGAATTTTGGTGAGACCATATCTACAGTCTTAAGTGGATAGATTTTATTGTATGGTCTAAAAATGACGCAGCTGTGTAACTACAATCCAATAAAGGTGTTATTCACCTAAGATTCCACCGTATCATGTCTCACTAATAGAATTCTGTTTTGTTTTCACTGGGGTCCCTGGAAAACATACTCCAATGAAGCTCTGTTCAACCTCACACAAATGACTGAAAATAATAGAGATTGTAGCCCACTTTGTACACCTGCAAACTAAACTCTAAACAACATTTGTTCTATAGATTTATTTGTGATATTATATTCATACTACTCACTTACAGCCATTTCTAATAAACATTCTTTTCATTTCTGTTAATCTGCTTAGAAAGTTTCAACCATTCAATTAAAGCAAAATTTCTCTTGCTGTATTGTTTAATTCATCATCCAGGAAGTATAAAATAATGAGATGATGTTGCTCATCAAATCGGCAAATTTTAAATGCAACATATACAAAATAATCACACTGGGCGTAATAAATAGGCATAGGCGAACGAGCAACTAAAATAGGTCAACTTTCCCAAAAGTAGCTGAATGTATGCGATTTATCATAATCGTATCGTAATACTGTTGATTTGGTAGACCCAGACTGCGTGAGTTGAACATCCAGGTATACCCATCTTTATTAGTTCACTGCAAAATGATCAACAGAACAAAAGTATTGTAAAATAACATTTTATTGTGACGCTTTATTTACTATTGATAACTTATGAGAAAACAAATTTTCATACGTACAGGAGCTGTTTCTCCTAACAGTTAAACAGACATCAAGTCTTCTATAGTGTGCTGCTTGGAACGGTGGAACATGAGATCGGTAATCCACTCGGCGAATCTAACGAAAATTCTGCATCGAAATTTTTTCGCCTTACAAATGTATCATCAGCTTTTCATATCATATTCTCAAATCACGATCATTTAATCTGCATAAATTGTGTGCTGTATCTGATCAATTGTATGATTGCTTGGAGGTACAGTACAATATATTTAGGTCTGCAATTCACATATATTATTCCATTATATCGCCTTCAACATTCATTTAAAGAGAATCAGAATTTCGCTGATTACGTCAAGGCACTAAGAGATGAATTGAATGAATTGGATAAAGAGAAGGTTGTAACCCTTCAACAGGTTTAGTCAAGCCTCTGTAGAAATCAGCAATAACCTTGTGGACAAATGGGCCGGGGACTACTTCGTTTGGGAACTTGAAGTTAATTACCAATATGAAGAAGTGAATGACAGTAAAGTGTTCCCGCACTTGGGTACACGAGTCAACTTCTTGAGTACCTTCCGGTATTGTCAGTTTAGTCAAACATATGGCTGAAAGTGTCCCGTATGTGATACAGCCATCGTCTATGGCTAATACGTTGGCTGAAGCACCCTTCCGTCCGTGGTCATGTTTATAGTGTTTCCACACATCAGACCTATCCAGATGAAACATTTCTCATCAATTAATAAAATGTCGTTGAGTTCAAGACAAATGACTTTCACACCATGAAGAGTAAAGCCGTAACAGCTGCTGATTCGGCGAACTGGCTTGCATTATTTTCTGAAAATTTAACTCTTGCAGCACAATACCTATGAGGACAATAAGTTTAAGTATTGTTTTCTACCATGACATACTTTTCGCTTCAATGGAAGCCAACAACAATATTCGTCACTTATCGCGTCTTGGCAACATTGCTCGTAGTCCTTTTTTTATACCAACTTCAACATGTCTTGAATTTTTCATACAGAGGGAGACGGTGTATTTAGATTTTGGAAACTTTACGGTAATTTCTCGTATGCCTGGCTGCACTTATTTGAACTGTAAATTCTTTCCGTCTGCAAATCGACCAGTACATCTCCCTGTGGCAGTTCGTGAGCAGAACAGATGTATGATCAGTTGTTAGTCATTTGGGGATTAGTCATGTGACAATGAATTCATAGTCACTAAAAAAATCATGTGCCATCTAAAGGGCCAACAGACAATGCACAGCCCGTTAGCCTGTAGACGTCCTAGCAACTTAGGGTAGCATTATATTTTTACCGATTGTAAGTTTACTTCGTTTTCCATAGTGGTTGTTCAAACTTCCCTGATAAAACTCGTTATTATATCGCAAAAAACTATTGTTATTGATTTGCTAATAAAAAGACTGTCAAAAACGCGGATACGATATAATTTTGTTAGGATGATTGGGTAACAGAAGTTAAATTCAACCACGGTCTATCAAGCAAAAAGGAAAGTATATTTTGGTATACAGTAAAGAGTGGGTAGCTAAATGTGACTGTAGAAAGCTGAATGTTACTCCCTTTTGTTGGACCGTTTCTAATCGTCAAGATATCTAGAGAATTGACTAAATCCTCTGGGTTTTTGTGTTAAAGCCTATTCCTGAACTCATCAATTAATGATATTGTCAAGATGCGATTTTGGATCGAGTTTGCATATTGGGTAAGTCTGACTTCTGGTCACACTGTTTGTAAGCCAACCGTTTGAACTTAGGGCAACCTCAGTAAGTTAGCTCTGAGATGGTACGTTTTACAAAAAGTGTGTTGTTGGGGAATACGCATTTAAGATAATGCAACATGCTGAGAATGTTTCATCATTACCATCAACACAGTGGTTCCAAAACTGGTGGTTAACTGCCATATAAGTAAGCTGTAGCCAAGGGATGAAAAAGAGGAGGAACTAGAACTGATTAATAAAAAACAACCATGTTTACACTAAAACATTTGAAATCTGTATGCCCACACCTCGCTACCAATCAACCGAGCATGTTTTTCCGAAAATGATTAATAATTTCCAGTCAGATTTACTAACGATATTCATGTTTTTTTTCTGTCATCAAGTAGGTTTCAAATGCAAACAATATCTGACTAAATCAACCCATTTTTTCAATGGAAGTGCTTTGTCAGAGCATTTGGTGGAGCATTTGATAACCGGGCTTCCAGTGCTACTTTGGAAATATTTATTTACTGGTGACCGACATGAATGAACAACAACAGAAATTAACCATAAACGTGTGTAAGTGAATAGCGAACTGAACATGCAATGCCATCACATATTTCATGAGAGCCGACAAAATTCCCGTAGTGGACAAACCGCACAGTTATTTTCTGCTATTGATCAATAAGGGCGAGTACAAAGTAGGATCCTGTTGGCTGTAGAAATACATCTTTCATTTTGCAAGTGTGAGGATCTTTTCAGCCTAACAAACTGAAAATTTTGTCACTAGAGGATTGCCAGTGAAGAATCACGGTTTATACTTTCCAATTCATTAATTCTTGTGCCTTGTATTTAAAATGATTAGTGATCACTGATAGAAACCAGTTTCAAAATTGAGTAAATAGGGAGAGCCTTGGCAATTCTGGTGCATCTCACTCGTATTGCTCAATTTTAACCAGAGACCTTTTGTAGAATCTAACCTGGCGCGATATGTAATTACGGATTGTCTCGGGAATAGTAACACACTGAAAAGGCACACACTTTCTTTCTAAACAGCCTCAGTGTTCAGTTCTTTCAAATGATACGGTGGTTTCACTGATGTTCAAAATGGCACCAATTGTTGACAATCCGTGCAGATGGCGGTAGTCAAACCTACCTTGGTGCATGAGACCGTAACGTCAATGTGTAGATTAAAGGTCTGGTTTACAACGCGAATGGGCGTTTAGTCTTGTTCTATGGATCAGAAACCTGGACTGTTCGTGCTGAGGAGGCATCTAGGCTTTGCATATTAGATCACAATTGTCTTCGCTACTTGGCCTGTATCAAACTGGCTAACTGTGTAACAACGCGACAGTTTGCCGGTGCGTGTTTGGGAAATGAAGAATTCACGACCGCTAAAAGGGATGGTGGAAATGCTCAGTTTCCGCTGGTTGGGTCAAGTACCCCGTATGCCAAAGAAGAGTATGTCGCATTTTAGACTGTTCAATGTGGTTGTGCCGGTGCCTGTGGGGTTTCAGTAACCTCATTGTGAAGCTTCCGGTTTGCTGAGGAATACCTATGGAGCGGGGAACATCAGATCGTCAGAAAGTATATCCAAGGCGCTGGCGCCCAAGTGGGTTGCTGTTCGAAATGTTCTGAAGAGCCTTTTAATTTTCACTGTACGTTGTTACTTCACCTTCCATTTCGCTTCACCGTCCACGACCTTCACACCTATCTTCTTGATGTTTCCAGCTGGGATTCGACGAAAAACGTTTCCCAGTTTCCGATTGTAACAGCTTGTCCTCCGTTGTTACGCGTAATATTCATTAGGCACCACGATCCTGCGTTAATTGCATTTTAAGCGTTCCATGCGTGACTACGCCAAATGAATTATGTTTGTTTTGAATGGAGCATTTCGATAAGCGTTAAAACGTTTTGGAATCCAATTGAACGAATAGTGAACGAATAGTGATGTCACACAATGTAACACCTCACTTGTGTATAACGCATGCATAATATGTGCTCAATGTACATAGGCTGTTGGTGAAACTCTCAGGCAGAAAGTCTGCACTAATCGAAAAGTTTTGAGAAGCTTTGTTGTATCTCACTTAACCACTTTGATTTGTGACCAGTGAGAAAATGGAGTTCTGCGGAAGTGTAGGGTGTAGCTGATACCTCCAGGTTCAGATAGGTGCTCCATACAGGTTTTCAGTCCTAGAGACAACCAAGTCGGCGATGTCTAGCAATCGTATTCACTTGGCGATGAGGGTCACCAAATAATACTTTAGCACCTAAGACGCCAGAAGGTAGTCTGCAATGGAGGTAGAACGAAATCGGCACGAAGAGAAAAGCAAAGTCCACCACTGTCTCATTGTCAAGTATCGTCAGCGTGCTGATAAAATGAATTTTGCTCTTCATGACAATCTAAATGGGACTTTAGATCCTTAATGCGTATGATCATATCTGTACAACGTGCGTCATGCAAAGGGTTGGTAGGCATATGATGAACTTAATCTTTAGCCGTGTTTCGTCCAAAATCAGTAAGATCGTAGGCCTCAGTATCACACTGACAGCTTTTGTTCTGGGCCTCTCTCAAAACTTCAGCTAAGTCTTTCAAATTGACAGTGTAAAAATGGTCCTTGATCGAACGGCGTATTCTCTACTTACGCATTCAAGGTATCCCAAACACTAATTTGATCAATGGCTTTAGTTGATAAAAAGCAAAATTATACACATATTATTGAATATCAGGTCAGACGTGGAAGTGCAACGCCATGTTGCAGTCAGAAATAAGAGTGTCAGCAGCAAGCCGATCTCGACAGCACATTACGTGCCTACAACTTTGTGTACGATCACGGGAAATGGATGATTTTAATCACGTTCGAACAGCAAGCAGAAGTTCGCGACCGTAGCACACAGGCATCATTTCGGTTTCTGCTTTACCTTTTGTTGTATCGTAAATCAGAACGCAAGGCAATCGTAACGAGCGTAAACAGCATGTATGCAATCTGACTCACAAACGTAACACATGACATTAAACCAGTGAACGAGTTAGAGTTAAACCAATCATAGTCGCGGTGTATCACGCGAGTGTGTGAGTAGCCAACCAGATACGAGGTGAATGTAATGGATGTACACACACATACAACATCACTCCCTTTCGTTCAGCTTCGAATTAGGCGTGGATAAAACGGTCAACCGACTTCGGAGCCCGCGATGAGCGGCGAGGATTTGGGGGGTTTCCAACGTGTTGCTCCGTACGTGAAGGTAAGGTGACTCCTTGAGTCAATCGTCTAGCAAATAATTGACGTTGATTTACTTTCTTGTTGTTATCCAACTCGTATGTACCGGGTCCGAGAGTACACTTTATGGAGACCGGGGATGGAAAGCTTATTTGCCCTTTGTTGTGCGACTGACATTTTAAGCGAATAAATGTTTCGGGTGCCAGAGTTTTTGCTGACCTAGCATAGGTCTTTTGGTAAGTTTCTCTCCGGCGCAGCTCGGTAGGTGTCTTCATTTGCAGGTTGATGAGCTGCGTTGAGTTTCGTACGTAGAGCTCTCCCGAACATAAGCTCAGCGGGCGTTTTTTCCGGTCGCTCTATGGTGGCTGGTGCGATAAGTGAATAACGCTTGAAGCACAGAATCCTCCCACGTCTCTCCCTGTAACTGTAATGCCTGTATACACTCCTTCAAAGAGCGATTCAAACGTTCCACCATACCATTACTTGAGGGATTGTAAGGAACAGTCCGTGAATGTTTTATTCCCTGTCGACGCAAAAATTCTTCGAACTCATAACTGACAAATTGGGATCCATTATCGGTGACAATCTCTTCAGGAATCCCGAAGCGAGCAATAAGGTGCATCATCCAATGAATTACTGTGAATGACGTGACATCGCCACAAATATGTGCCTCAGGCCATTTACTGTAGTAGCAATTGGCGACCAGTATGTTACGTTTGTTTGAAGGAGCTGTCGCAAAAGGTCCCATAATATCGATAGCCAGCTTTGCCCACGGGCGCATAGGATATTCCACTGGCTGCACAGGGGCAACTATGGGTTTGGTTGGTTTATCGGCGTGTTGGCAAGGAGCGCAATCATTAACGAGGGTCTCGATTGAAGAAGACATTCGTGGCTACCAGTACCATTCGCTAGCACGACGAATGGTCCTTGTGATTCCAGGATGACCCTCATGAGCACAGAGCATAATCTCACGTTTTAAACTAGATGGTGGGACGAACCGTGATCCACGCACGATGCAGTCGTCCATCACAGAAGGCTCCTGTCGCAAGGGTTAGTAGCATTTTAGCTCGTCCGTAATATTTTTGACATTAGACCATCCAGTGGAGATGTATTGTTTCAGTTGTTTGAGGTCATCGTCCAGTTGCATGTGCTCTCGCAATCGCTTTCTGGTTACCGCATGATTTTCCAGATCATCAATGGCAGTCACCATTTCGAATTCGTTCATATCGTCTGTATCAATTTGTATAGATAAAGGTAATCGAGAAAGTGCATCAGCTACTTGATTTTCTGAACCACTTCTATATTTAATTTCGAAGTCGTAATTCAGTAGTCTGGCATACCACCGACTGATCTTTAATGGTCTATGACCTTTGGTTCCTTGACTGAGAAGTGTCATTAATGATCAGTTCTCAGAGTAAAGTGTCTGCCGAAAAGGTATATATGCCACTTCTCGAAGGCCCAGGCACAGGCTAAAGCTTCTTTTTCGCTGGTCGAATATTTACGTCCCGTAACAGAGAGTGTTCTTGATGCGTAGGCAGTAATCTTTTCCTGTCCTCGTTGAATTTGAGAAAGAACGGCTCTTAGACCAACATCAGAAGCATCTGTTGAAACGAACGTACTACAGGATTCATCAAAGATACTGACGACAGGAACGGAAACAACCATCTGTTTCACGTGTGATAATGCTTCTCTCTGGGTGTCAGACCATTCAAAGGGAATATTGGATCTCGTAAGTAATCGCAGTGGCTCGACCAAAGTGGCAAAGTTCGGAAGATGGCTTAAGTAGTATGAACAGAGTCTGAGGTAACGTTTGAGTTGAAGTAGATTCGTAGATTCTGGAGCATTCGTAATAGTCTCAGTATTTTCCACGTTGGGGCGTACTCCTTCACCAGATATAATATGACCGAGGAATGATATTTCAGTCACACAGAATACACACTTGTTCATGTTCAGACGCAAGTTCAATTGATGGAGACGGTCTAACACAGAGTGAAGGTTGAAATCATGTTCTTCTTTAGATTTTCCGAAAACACATATATCATCCATGTACACGATAGAACCCCGGCATGAAGATAAAACTGAGTCATAAATCTTTGCCAAGCTGATGGAGCTGAACTTAAGCCCATTGGTAAAACTTTGTACTGGAACAGACCTTCTGTAGTAAGAAAAGCCGTGAGAGGTCTGGAATCGTCCGTAAGTGGCAAATGAAAGAAAGCTATTTTGATGTCCAATTTTGAGGAAAAGTTTGCTCCAGTAAGTTTAATTAACAGTTCATCCTGATTAGGCAATATGAATTTTTCAACCACAATTTGATCGTTAAGTGCCCGAAGATCTGGGCACAATCGAACGCTACCGTCTTTGTGAAGAACGCAACTGATGAGTGTACCCAAGCCGAGCATGTTATTGGTTCAATTTTGTCATTTTGAAGCATCGAATTGATAGCGGCAGAAACTGCATCCCGTTTTGCCAGAGGTATCGGTCGTGGCTGTGGTATGGAGGACGGTTTTGCATCCGACTTTAAACAAATTTGGTGGACCACGTTGACTGTACGACCAACTGAATCAGCAAACAATTGTGGGTATTTATGACGCAATAGTGGCACGTCAATAGAGGTTACTGTCATACGTTCAACAGAAGGTACCAGGTTCAGAGCAACCATTGCATTACGACCTAACAATGGTTTTCTGTCAGTGTTGCATATATACACAGCAACAGAAGCAGATGGGGAAAGTTCAACACACAGTTGGAGTAATATAAATCCTTTCATTTTTGTGGGTGCGTTGGAGTAGCTGTCAAATTCATAAACCGTTGGGTACACAAGTAGATGTTTGAAATGACATTCATAAAATGAATAGGGAATTATATTTATTGGAGATGCAGAGTCTAGTTTCATTTCAAGAAGCAATTTTAAGATCGAAGTTAGAAAATAAATACTTCGAACATCAGAACGTGGTAATCGTGGTTCTTTAATAGACTTGGAAGTAGTCACATTTTCGTCAGAACGTAAAGCATAAACTGTTTCAACGGTAGGAAGTTCTTCTGGTTCAGTAACAGTACCTCCTTCTAGTGCATGTACCGAGCGCGTACAGCAGACTTTTGCAAAATGGCCGATCTTAGAACAACGTGAACATTTAACAGTTCTTGCTGGGCATTCCAGATTATTCGCTGGATGTGGTGCTGATCCACAACGGAAACATTTTCCGAGAGGTTGAAAACCAGCCGACGGCTTCAATGTTTGATCATTGATATCTACTGTGGCGACTTTGGGAACAATCCACATTGCGATCGAACTTGCTTTTTAATACGGGCCATTTCACAGGTCTTCTCCTAAGATAATTTGGATGCCTCCTTAGTCAAGAGAGATTCACGGATTTTTTCATTTCGTACTCCAAAGATAAACTGTTGCATGAGCATGCAGTCTTCAAGTTTCTTAGTAGGTATTTTAGAATATTCACACGGATGGATGGCTCTTATAAGTCGAGAAATGAATCCTTTCAGTGGTTCTCCAGTTTGCTGACTGATGCGGGAAAAAGTAAATCCGGAGGCGTATACATTGGTAACGGCCCACAGTATTTTGTCATTAGTATTTAAAGCATCCTCTAGGGTGGTTTTATGACGCAGAGAATGAATGTCAAACTGTCTCACTTAATGCAATCACTTCACAGATAACTTGGCCAAACAATAACAACACTAACGCCACCGAGCTCGATTAGCCGCCATCTCACCTAACGTCTCTAGCCACCGACTGTGTGAGTCGCGAAGTCCCCAGCTGGGAAGACAAACCCGATCTAGTGGTCAACGCCTTGGTGAACGACGAAATTTCGGTTTGCAATGGCGCGGTAGCATGTGCTAAGTATGTAGCCAGTTGCCGGCATCTCGGCCAAAGTGTGGTTCTGATAATGAGCAGCAAACTTAATGACAATGTCAAAATTCAAGTTCCAAATTATGATTATTTTATTAGTAATATTCAATGAAACGTCGTGATCATGTTTTTCAGCTACCTTACCACTGGATCTTCCTTCCTAGTACGCGCTTAACTGCTCACCTTAAATCCCAACTCAGGAATGGGAAGATATTAGCACAACCGCTTGTTGGAAAGATGTCGAAAACTAGACCAAAAGGGTTCTGAATATATATATATATATATATATAACAAACAATTACCATACAAGGCATTCAAGATGAAGCTAATTGGACGGGAAGATACTGTATGGTGAGCGTAGCGTTAGAACGACTCACATTAAAGATGTGCCAACAAGCAAACGAAAAAACCAGTTTACATGAAGTTGTGGCGCATGGGCGTCCGTTCGCACAGTTGCAATCTGATGGGCTAATCGTGGTACCACTGTTGTGACCGCAAAAGACGCTTGGCCTGAGAATTCGTTAATTGCGCAAACGCCCGTATAGGTCATGTCAAAAATCAAACCACAAACGCTTACACTCATTTGCTCGTCAGACATGCATTCACATACATCATTGTCATTCACCTTGGTGGAACTCCTGCGATAGCGCGTACACACTATTCCGATAGTCTCTTCTTGTCCTTCGTCTTCCTGGCGTTCGCAGCTTGCCATTTTGTTCCTGAATGTCCCCTGTGGGTGACATACTACTTGTGAGTAGTATACTGCTCACAGCGAAACTGCCTGTCATACGACACTACTTAACAATCCACCTGACAGTGAATTTGCCTCAAGCAATATGGGCCGAAATATTTCAGCTTCATTTTAAACAGCTGAAGTTCTAGTTCACCTGTAGGTTTTCACGGTCTCGCAGTTAATGGTACCCCCGAAACCGGATCGATCGATATGGTACGCTTCATTTTTCTGCTTGGTTGTTAGAAGCGCCCCACCTCATCCCCTAACAATTACCTTTAAAAATTCTCTCAACAAACATATGAATCCTGCGAATGACTTCTGTCTTCGGTCAGCTGTCATGACACCATTAATTCCACATTTCCTCAGATGGGCAGTCATCAAACCTATTTCTGCCCATTGGCTCAAATTTCGGACGTGTTCAGCAGGAGACAAGTTTTATTTCATAGCCTGCCACAGTCACATCCAACTCTTTCGAAATAAAGCCAATTTGATAGCAGGAGGTCAACCTAGTCCAAGATTAATGACATAACATTTGCGTTCTACTGCCATCACTATTAATGTTTGCACCAGGTCCTGTCACGTGATGCTTTCGAGTAGAAGTTCGTGCTCACCTCAACTAATCCGGCAATGGACACGGTCGATCGTTAGAGGTTTGAATTTCTATTTGATTGAGAAAATCTTTTCATATGCCAATCTTCCGCGTGGGAAAGTTTGTCTGCTGAGAAAGTTATCAATGAATTTACCGCATCCTCATAAGACACTATTTATTTACACAACCTGTAAACGGTACATTGCCGAATCTGGCTACAAGCTTGGAGGAGAAGTTAGAAGAATGGATTCCTGTTTGTGTTTTACTAGTGTGAAGATAAATTACCTGGTGGGGTAATGATAAAAATAAATATATTATGACTTACATGAACTAACTGCACGGTGGTCAGACAACTATCACCAAACCAATCATTATTTATATTTACTTCTTTCATCAGGTTTGGATCTGCTGAACACAGCAATCGCAAAAGCCGGCTATACTGGTCGTATAAAAATAGCTATGGATTGTGCGGCATCTGAATTTTATAAGCAAGGCAAATATGATTTAGACTTCAAGAACCCAAATTCTCGTCCAAATACCTGGCTCACCTCTGACGACATGGAAGCTGTTTATAAGAAGATGATTAGCAATTATCCCATTGTGAGCATCGAGGATCCATTTGATCAGGACGATTGGGATGCTTGGGCGAAACTGACTGCTGGCTGTAATATTCAGGTACGTATAACAGTACTACCTCATCATCTAAAACGAAGAAACTGTTACAAACTATAATAAGTGTTCCAAGAAGGTTAGACTCAGTCTTTCTCTTCCGTAACGAGTAGTTCCACACCCATAAAAAATAACTGACTATAATGGACTGACCACATTATTCGTCTTTGTGTACGCGCGGTAGTAAGTGGACAGTACTCAAATTGTTGATGACATTAAATGGCTGCATTCAAATAGAACTTTGCACACTACACAACAGTTAAATGTGATAACAATCCACTTACGTGACCTGAGAGTCGAAACCAACTTCGTGAGATGGAAACTACAATTTGTTTCTATCTGAGACTGTAAGTGTAAGCCTAAAGACAGACGTTTATCCCAAGCCACAGCCGGATAACAATGACGGTATCAGCAAAACAAAGCCGTTCATTCTATTGAGGTTTGTTCACTGTTGGCGTCATCCTCGCATTCACTGGAGAGCGTACTTATTAGATGTGTTTATTCAAACCTACTCCCCGGGGCTAGTGTCGAATTTCTAAAGTTTATAGACTATCCTTGATAGGGCTGCAAATAGTTAATATCAGCGCTGTCACGGCAGTGAAATATAAGCCGTATTCATGAATCTGCATTGGTTAACCGACTATAACAAACACAGACGCGCTAGCAAAATGATTGATCCCGGAGTTCGTGAAACTTTTATACACTTTCCTGCACAGATGGACGGTTATTCCGTACAAATGTGGACTATGATGTATTTTAGTGTGAGGTGTGAAGTGACTCCTCCCACTAACGACGTTAATTGTTCGGAGTATGCTAACGTCTCACAGCAAAACATTATAATGATAATATTTGTGTTTAGAAATTCGAACGTTCCAGCTCATCGTTTCCTGTTGGTTCTTGAAGTTTATGGGTTCACTGTCCCTTTTTATTGCAGCCTTTCAGCTCAACGGGATATATTCCAGTATAGTATAATCGTGATCCTAGACAAATATCCATGAATTTAGAAAGGCAGAATTTATCCATTACTCCAATTTAATTGCACTTCCACATTAGGTAAAAGTTTTAGTCGACCAACCAGAGCAGATGTACACTTTCGTTATGCTCATCACTCACTACCCGTAGTGCATATTTTCCTTCGGACTCAGAGTTGAACGCGGGCCATTATTCCTACGAAGGAAGCCCGTTGACTGACCTCACGCACGACCAGTGGCACAACATGGCATGAATAGATCACTGCAACTTCTAATGAGCGGTGTTTAAGTCACCTGATTGGTTCTGAGACCATTTCAGGTAAAACTGAACACACGTGAACACTTCTATCTTATGCTCGGGGAGAACCAATCTGGCCGCTTAGTATTCAGCTATACGCAGAACCATCAAGAGATAGGTCAAGTAGTGTTTAGGAACGTCGACACGTCGACCAACTCTAAGGATGAATGCATTTGCTATTAAATAGAGAATGACCGAACGCGCTTCGATTAGTTTTCGTTCCCAGGTTTGACCAAGTGTGCACATTATAATAGTTGCTGTATTACGTCACCTTTGGGTGCCCTCCTAGTGTAAAGGGGTCCCCGGAACTTATGCCATTAGGATTTATTAACAGACGAGATGCCGAACCTAATTCTGACATGTGTGACCTTCGGGTAAGTAATGACATATTATGCAAGTTATCGATACGTTACATTTCACCACATTATTTGCGCAAACGTGAAAAAATTTACAGATTACATTCATTTTACGCGGCTCGATGAATTGAAAATCAAACCAGCCATCAACATAATAAGATGACGCTCACGACAACTAATCGGTTGGAATGATAAGTAGCAACAAAAAGAGAACTAATACAAGATTTTCAACGTTAGTCTAATGATTATTTGCTTTTGAGTTGATACCTCTGTAGATTTACAGCTATCACAACCTTATAATTTAATCCCTTGCACTTGAAATACCGATAAGATAAAATCACACATTCACCTTCAACTCCATTCACAGATTTGACCAATGATTAAAATGACGGGTCTAGGTGGTTGTGCCATACACCAAGGATTCCAACCAATCTACCACACCGGAAACATTGCTGATACAACTTTCGACTGGCGTAAGGTGAGAAGCAGATAAATGCGGACATAAAGTGAAGAGATAAAAACAATTACTAGTAGGTTCTCCACATGGCATCAGGTTATGCTGACGTGGTGGAGATCCTGTGACTCATAAATTGTTTGACTGGAGACCATACAGTAGACGTCAATTAATCAGGTTTAGTGAAATGATTGTGACACTCACTTGACTGCGCTATTTGTGTAGTAAGTGCAAATAAATAAGTGGGAAAGTTTTCTTGCAGATAACCTTCTATATTCACTTCAAATACTTTTTTGCAAGATATTAACACCAAGACAACGATCATCGATTGGAGTTACTGTGTCTTCTACCGAAGCGATCAGGTAATCTGAGCATTAGTCACAAGCGCATGTGGGGTCAATGACGCAGTGATGAACACGGTTACCTCAGGGAAGCGTGCGCGGAGTTCTAATCCCGGTCGTTGCAAGGTTATGCGTTAGTAGCAAGCTCTAACCAGAGAGGAACTCGGGTCTAGTCGAGTCTAGGCTTTTCTAAAGGGGATGAGTGAAATATCTGTGGGAATGCGACAGCTACGGTTAACTGTGGGTGATGTTCAATCTATATGAAAATCCAAAATCTTCTAATACTCACTAGTAATTAAACACTCACGTTCATTTTTCTTCCCCCACGTTTTCGTAGTCATTAACCCTCAGTGAATGAAGGTGCTAATATCATAGACTCACGTCCCCGACACAAAGTATACACTTCAAACAGAATATACTAGAGCGGCTTTCTGACCAACTGGTCGAACAGCGTGGACACTGAAGACTCAAGTGTTTACCAGTTACTTTGGCTTCAGAAAACAACTAACGATCAGGGCCATAAGGAAGGCAAAAGCATGGGGGGAAGTAGGAGAAGAAAGTCGTAATGGATGATAATATCATTATCGGGAGAACAATGACTTTTAGTACTTCCCGGTCGTTTATCCCGTGGAAGTGGGGGTGACTTGGGGAACCCCACACTGAGCCTCTGAATCAAAAGTCTGACCTACAATACAACAGGATACAGGGGTTTCTTGGGGGACTCTACGCGGGTACAATGACCCAAAAGTCAGAGTCACTTAGCAGTAAAGGACTTACATAGCTCGTGGGTGTAGTGAATAAGACGTTGATGTCTGATTCTGATCACTGCTGTGCAGTGGGTGCATGCGAGACAGCATAAGGTTTTTGAATGATACCGAAAGTTTTTCGATCGTATCGGGTAATAAGTCGGCGGTCACGATCAACCGTTGGGCGATCAGAGTGTTCTCTGTCTTAGGGCACCTTTTCTAACTCTCTCCCTCCTGATTCGGAAGATAGCAGAGACGCAACTATAAAAATAGTTTTGCTACATGCTCATAAGATCGCGCCTTAACAGTCAGTAGTGGGATACACAACTCTGAGTGTTTCTGTTTTCTATGTGAATTCTCTCTTTTAACCTCTCTGGCAAGGTAGCACCTGGTAGAACTAAAGTCCCAGTCAGCTTAACCTTCCGGATCAATTAAATGCACAAGCCTGACCATCACATCAAGGTAGCATGGGCACTCTTATAGGCAACCGTCTGTCAAGGTCTATTTAGATCCAAATGCTGCTTTC
Source organism: Paragonimus skrjabini miyazakii (assembly GCA_014338405.1). Classification (NCBI taxonomy): domain Eukaryota; kingdom Metazoa; phylum Platyhelminthes; class Trematoda; order Plagiorchiida; family Troglotrematidae; genus Paragonimus; species Paragonimus skrjabini miyazakii. The sequence goes on along the minus strand of JTDE01003371.1, from coordinate 39,805 downwards.
TATTCAGTTTCTCGTAACGTCCTCTGGAACTGCTTTCTTCACAAAGGAGTTTTTAAAGGAATACGTGAATCTTCTGAGGTTACTGTACGCCCACTCTGCAAACAGGATGAAGGTTTATGGACAGCTGTCTCGGACGTTCATCACTTTTAATGCTGTCGTGTTTTTCACGGACGAAATTTCTGGAATGCCAGTCTGAGTAATCCAGTGAGCTTGGTGTTGAAATCTCTTCCGGAGTTAAGCTGACTGACATGAGTATGCGCATGATATTATCTTGCTTAGCCCCTCTGCTGAAAAGAGACAGACCCTTCTGAAAGACGTGTATGACCGGACTGGTCTGTTCGAAATGCGCCTTACACCGTTAAATTGCAAAGTGTTGCCTCAAGTCTGGGGTATTCCTACCCCATGTTTTTTATTGCAGGCAATCCGCTTGAGACTATAGACACCTTCACATACTTGGGTAGCACTATATCACCAACTTGTAATGTTGGCGGTTAGATATCAGCCAGAACAACAAAGACATCAGTGGTCTTTCCCAACCGGCATCATCTTTCACATCGAAATGGCGTTCGGTTAATGCTGAAAGGAAGGTGTACGAAGCTTGTGTCATTCAGTTTTGTTCCATAATTCGGAAACTTAGTCTGCTTGCAATGAAGATATCAACAGGTTTGTTGTGTTTGACCATCATCATCTCCGCCAATTAGCTCAAATTGAGTGGACTGATCGTGTGAGCAACACAGCTGCTGGCCGATGCGTAATCTGGAACAATCGAGATGTGTGATTAGTTGGTCAACTAATCGGGTTGCACAGCCTGCAGCAGTTGAGTCACACACTTATGCGCGTTTGCAGCACCAGGCGTTGTATACTGAGACCACTAACGGTTGGGTGAAACCGAGTGATGGTGAGGCAACAACGTGTTCATGAAATACGAAGACTCTGACTGTTATATTCAGCAAAGTGGATAGCTGTCGCTTGCCTGAGTGGGGTGGTCGTGATCACTCGAATCACCGGTTGGAAACACTATCCGAGATGGTGGTGTGTCGCAGTCATTAACGCACCTGCGCCTATATCATTTCATAGTTCTTCTGCTCGGTCTCCTTTTTATTAATGTTTAACCCTTTCAGTAGCGTTTTCTTCCAGAGTATTCCGTGTCACTGTTGAGGTGGGCGGCGGCCTGAACCACGGTACCTCCGGGTTAGGTTCAAGGCCTTTGTGATCAACGTTATTAATATTGTTATTATTGACCTTCAGTGCAGACCACTGATGCCCCATCGTTTACGCTAACGGGTATTCATTTTGGTGCAGGAGCGACTAGCTTTCTTGAAAACACGGTTGGCGGTATCCGAAATGGATTAGCCTGTCACAATAACCGAAGCCAAAGGGCGCTTGCGCTTTAAACCATCACCTCAACTGGCTTGCGCTGCACCGCTTACGGCTCCACTCACACACCACGTATCCGGGGTAAACCCGAAGAAATAAAACCAGTAGGTGTGTGAGTGAGGCCTTTGTGTCCAGCCGGCCAACGATGGTTAGCCAGTTGAATGGCTAACACGAAAAGGAGACCCTTATCTCTCGGAAAATAATCAGTGAGAGAGAATGCAATGACAAAGTCTAAAATGACAAGAAAGATATGTAAATTGTAATACAAGAGGCATGTAAGTATACGAATGCATGCTATTGCATTCAAGAGAAGATAAAGTTGAAAAACAAAACTAAAAGTTGAACTACGAAAAGATCAGGCAGACGATTCATCATTCAATACATCAACAAAGCCCAAGAAAGGAATAGGTAAAATATCACAGACACCCAAGTTGCTGAAAAGAGGAGCAGATTAGTTGCCAAGCGACCATGGTCTTGGTCGATGCAATAGTTAACAGAAGTAGAATGGATATGCTGATATAACTTACCTGAGCCTAGCGTACTTGTTTTCTCTTCGACGACGGTGCACTATGAGTACACTGGTGACCAACTAATCCCGAACGGCCAGCACATTCGCGGCCGCACACATCGCAACGCCATATAGTCA